>NW_020868571.1:56692-59192 GCF_003789085.1 Penaeus vannamei
CCCCGCCTCCCTCCCACCTTCCCTCCTCCCGCTCCCCTGTGTCTTCCCTTCCCTCCCTCCCTCTCTCCCTCCCTCTCCCTTCTCCCCTCCTCTCCCCCGCCTCCGCTTCTCCTCCATCTCGTCCCTCCCTCCCCTCCCTCCCCACTCCTTCCTCCACCCAAGGCTCTCTGGGTCGAATTAACCGTAACGACACAAATTGTTCAGAAAGACGAAATGCACGAAAAAAATCCGTTATGGGTCTCTACTGTTCAAACAAAATGCATAATTCAACGCGAGGCTTAACGGTGTAGGGTGATTCTGTTGACATAGGAAGACATACGAACTCACGATAATGAGGACGTTCAGTATATGAACAGTTTCTCTCCGTGTGTAATATGAACAAGATGCATAAATGTACAATACAGTCAATTAACGACAAACACACGGATGCACACATAAACGCACACACATACATACACACACACATAAACACACACGCATACATGCACACATAAATGTTGATTCTTGATGCTTTGTTTCTAAGCAGTATATATTTCCCAAGATCATGTCTATCTCCTAACTTATATCTATCATCCAAATTCTAGTAAAATTATTTTTCAAACCAAAATGTTTCGCACTAAAATAGAGAGATTTCTTCTTTTTTTTTCATCATATCTATCTCTTAACTTATATCTATCATCCAAATTCTAGCAAAAACGTTTTTCAAACCAAAATGTTTCGCACTAAAATAGAGAAATTTCTTATTGTTTTTTTAGTCTTAGGCTGGTGATTCGCGTCATGAACGGAACCCCATATATTTCCCAAGATCATGTCTTCTCTAACTTATCCAAATTCTAGCATTTTTTTTTTTAACCAAAATGTTTCGCACTAAAATAGAGAGATTTCTTGGGCTGGTGATTCGCGTCGTGAAAGGGAACCCGGATGGCGGCGGCAAAGTTTCATGATAAAGCTTTTGTTGTCGTTTCCCTCTTAAGCCCGCGCGTCGCATACCAAATCCTCCCAAAGCCGATCACTCGGAGAAGTATGGTGCCATTCCAGCTCTTCCTTTTCCTCCTCCCTGCCTCGCCCTCTCCTCCTCACAACTCCTGCTTCCACTCCAGCCCAGATATTGCCGCATAGCTCAAGCACTGGAGTTATTGAAGTCTCCTGTGTCTACAACTCTTTGCCTTCGGAGGGATACGGACGCATCACTTTTCTGTTGGTTATGTCTGCGTGTTTTGTTTACAGTTCAGTGCAGGATATCTTTTATTACTGTCATGGCTGGAGCTGTTGTCTGGGCTGCTGCAGCCGAGTGCTATTTTTCTTTTAATCACGTTTTGTGACTATCCCTTTTTATCATAGTCTGTTCTTAAGTCTTCATATACTTTCATGGTTGCTGATTAAAGGGAAGAACAGGCGGATGCAGCCATTATTAATGACTGAACAAGGTCATTGTCTACTTACGAGATAGTGAAATGTGGATATTATATCCGTAGAGTTTTGGCGGGCAATATCGACGCGGTTTCTCATGTATGATACTGTGTATTCTCCTGTGGATTCCTCATACATTACCATAAGTATTTTTCATCACGAATAATCATGGTAAGTATGTCAAAATTATACCATATTTACCATAAGGGAAAATTCCTTCACATTCATTCGTCCATGTTGAAAGAATATTCCCAAATGAGAGAGAGAGAGAGAGAGAAGAGAGAGAGAGAGAGAGAGAGAGAGAGAGAGAGAGAGAGAGACGAGAGAGAGAAGAGAGAGAGAGAGAGAGAGAGAGAGAGAGAGAGAGAGAGAGAGAGAGAGAGAGTGTGTGTGAGAGAGAGAGAGAGTGTGTGAGAGAGATCGATAGAGATAGATAGATAGATAGATAGATAGATAGAGAGAGAGAGAGAGAGAGAGAGAGAAAAAGAGAGAGAGAGAGAGAAAGAACATTCCCAAATGTCACGGCGCGAATGAAGCTGTGACAATCCACGCATTGTTCTTGTTGTGCAGAGGAACGGGGTGAACATTACCGTACGAACCAGCCTTTGAGGACGTAACGTGAGCCTCGTTCGGTGTCATCACCCCGAGACGATGGCTGCAATGTCTCGAAAAACGCGTTTGTCTGTCTGACTTCGCTGATCCTTACGGGGTGGACGGGCCGCAAATGGCAACACTTTCCTTGATTTTATTGCCGAGAATTGGCAAGACTGATTAATAGATATCGGGCTTCTATGTGATTACAAAGTTGAAGTTGCCGGCTGGGGAATAAAAGCTGAAGAGATAAAGGAAGAAAAAAGAAAAAGAAAAAGAAAAGGTTTGGATAATTCATGATGATGAGAAAGGGGAACATCTATGTAATGGTGATGGAGATTTATTAACTATAAATTTGAAAAAACGCCTTGAAGTTACAAAGAAAGTTCTTAGTGCATGTAATTAGCAGAAAGGTAGTGTAACACCCTGTCTTTCCCGAAAACAAATGAAATGAATAAAAAGACTGAAAAGCATAATTGCGATCAAAATCTACGGTCAC
>NW_020868571.1:74192-81692 GCF_003789085.1 Penaeus vannamei
TTATAATTAATAATCAGTATACATATGACAGATAGGTCTTCTAAATACCTCACTCACCCTCCTCCCATTTAAATAGTTTAAATCTGTGATATATTGTCTTCCTCGTGCCTCGCTGATCAATTCCTCTCGAAAACCTTTCTTTTGAATAGTGATTCCATGACGAAACAAATTGATAATTCATAAGTATGGCACTAACATGTCAATCAAACTTTGTTCCATACATAACTATACCCCAAAGAGACACATTAAAGAAATACTGCTTAACAATTAATGTATCGCTCAGCTCTCTCTACCAAAACAGCGCATTCCATTGCTGTAGTGTTCCAGCTTCCATGATTCTCGTTTTCTCAGTACGTCTTGCTTGTCAAATTTAAGTAAGAAATGAAACATAAATATTATATGTTTTATCATCCCTCGTCTATAAATAATAACTAATATAATTTCTGTGACGTAATTATTTGTATAACGAGTAATAATCAATTCTATTATCCCGGACTAGACAGATGCTTTTTTCGTGCTTCTCGATAGATGAGTTTTTTGCTTATTTCGACTCTTATTTATAGATTAATCGTGGAGTCCCGAATTAATGATGCCCACCTTTACTGCAGCACTCACCTGCTAACATCATACCTCGACGCAGGTTAAAAATCTTAAGCTTGTCTCTCTTGCCGCCATCTCGATATATTGTTCCTCATAAGTCACGCAAAGCGTTCTCAATTGGAGACTCGCTAATTAATTAACTTAATTTGAGATCCTGCGTTTCCCTGTCCCGTTCCTCCATTAAGATAGCTGATACATGATTGTCATAGCAGGAATATGCAGACGGAATATATCATCTACGCTAAGGTACTTATGATATAGTAGTTCCTTCTCATATCGCCCTATCTAGCCTTATACTTACGCAGATCCCTACCTACTATTTCTGTGAACGCGATAACGTGCACAAACTACGTCACGACATCACACAACTGTCACGCGAACGTGCACTACACCTGTTAGTATCCCAATCGTTCATCTATATAGCGCTCCGTCTAGGCTAAGTTTCTTTACGTGTACTACTAGCAGTGATACTTGATGATAGTACTATATACTGGTATGTAAGGTCCCACGGTCGCTTTGGAGGATACTGAAGGTATTATGTACATATCGAGTAATACTATTACTCAGCAGCGCTCGCAAATTAAATCAGTTTTTCGAAGAACCAAATAATTCGAGTTAATTGGTGTATAATATACGTCGTATATGAGTGCCTTTACGTTGTCGTGTGGGGCACCGGTGCTTGTGTGTCGCTGTGGCGTGCGGGCAGGAGAGCTGTGACCATCTCCGTCGAGGTGTGCAATAGTGCCTGACAACTACTGGCTAAACTCTGGCTTTGGCCACTAGACCCCTTTTAGGCCGTTTCGCCTTCTCCTCCTACGCGTTCCTTCCCTCCCGTCTCTCAACTCCTTTTACCCCTCCCTCCGTGTTCCTACTGTGTCGTCGTGCTTGTGTGCCCTCCCTCCTCCCTCCTGCTCTCTCCCTCCCTTCCTCCTTCTCCGTCCTGCTCCTCTCCTTCCCTCGTCGTCTGCTCCTCCCGCTGCTCTTCCTTTTCCCTTCCTTGCTCCATGCTGTCGTCTCCCTGCTCGCTTCCCCTCTCGTGTGCTTCTTGCTCTTGTCGCTCCCTTATCGCTGTGCTGCTCTGTGTGTCCGTGGTGCTTCTTTGCCTCCCTCCCCACCCCCTGCCTTCATACTCTCCCTGCTCCGTGTTTCGTGCTTGCCTCCCCTTCCCCTCTCCTCCCTCCTCCTCTTCTCTCCCCTCCCTCCTCCCTGTCCTTTCGTGTGACTCGTGTGTGTGTGTGCTCTCGCCTCCCTCTCAAGCTTGTCGCCCTTCTGTTCGTGCGCGTCCTTTGCTTTGCTCTTGTGCTGGCTCCGCTTGTACATAGTAAGTGTGATGTGATGCCTACGTGATGTCCCGGATGTTGCGCTGTGATGTAGTGTGTGAGCTCGTGTAAGGTTGATAAGAAATGGGTGTGGCTGTTGGATGTGGTGCTAACCCGTGTCATAGAACACCTGTGCCTCCTTGCTCGCACCCTCGCCCCTGTGACTGGTACGTGTCGGTGCGTAGTGTGTGTGTAGTGCTGTGTAGATGTGATGCTTCGTTCTGGTACGCTTAGTGTGTGTTGTGTGCGTTTCTATTATGTGTCGTTCTCAGTGTAGTGCGTTATGTGTGTGTGTGTGTATTGGTGTGTGCTGTTTGTAGGAGTGTGTGTAAGTGTGCGTGTTAAGGCTTAACTATTTGTCGTCGTGAGTGGTCGAATGAGTTTGACGTGACATGTGTGATTTGATGATATATATATAATTATAATATGAAATATAAGTCTGATATTAATATATATATTTACCTCACTGCGGTTCATACTATAAGTTATTGATGGATAGTCATCTTATTTAATTTATTTTCCTTATTTATGTTGGTTACCTGCTGATAATAGTTAGGTAATGATAACCCGATTTGATCTTACTACCTATTATGTTAAGAATAATTGTATTTGTACTATAAGAGATGATTGTCCAGAAGAAATAGACAATAATTAAAAATATTTAGATTGTGTAAAAATCAACATTGCACTGCTTTTCGCAGCCCCCACCATAAGACCATACGCGAATCTCCATCTACCCCACTCCCCAATATTACTCGGACTAAAGGATGTGCTACTGACCTTACATCCCTCTCACCTCCCTCATGATCATCTGACTACTTGCCTCCACCTCCCTCCCCTGGACCCCCTCCCACGGTCGGCTCGCCCTCCCCACTCCACCTCACCCTCGCCCATCCTTCGCCTACGCCCGTCTTCACAACGACCTTCTCTGCATAACGATCCTTAACTGCTGCATGACTCATCGTACATCTCCAGCCTCCCTTCCCACCATTCCTACCACCTAATAAGCGACCCTCTATGATGACTCCACTACCCTTTAACCCCTAACCCCTCCCTCCTCCCCTCCCCTGACCCTCATTCTTTCACCTCGACCTCCCTTCCCCTTCGCCCTTCCACTTCCCCTTACCCGCTCCCTCCCCTCCCCTCCACCTCCCCTGCGCCTTTACCTTCCTTCCCTCTCACTACCCCCAACCTCCGCTCACATCAACTTCCACTCTTCCACACTCCCCTCCCCTACCCCTCCCTCCCCTCCCTTCCCTCACCCCTCCCTAATCCCCTCCCTCCTCCCTCTTCCTCCCCTTCCCCTCCCCTTCCCCCTCCCCTCCCCTCCCCTCCCCTCCCCTCCTCCCGTCCCTCCCCCTCCCCTCCCTTCCCCTCCCACATTCCCTCCTCCCTCACTCTCCCTTCCCTCCCTCCCCTCCTCCTCTCCCCTCCCTTTCCCTCCACCTCCTCCCCTCCCCTCCCCTCCCTTCCCCCTTCCCCTCCCCTCCCCTCCCCTCCCCTCCCCTCCTCCCCTCCCTCCCCTCCCCCCCGCGCACATATTTACTTCAACGCCAAAATTCCGCCGGCATTTTCCGGCCGCAGCGCGAGGAAAGCGAAGATAGAGTAGACCTCTGACTGGTCCCTCCTCGACTGAAAAGGGTATTGCAGTATTTGCAGAGGGACCGATCTGCCCCTCTCTCTCCTCCCTCTTCTTCTCTTTTTCTACCCTCTATTTCTCTTCTCTCTCTCCTTCACGTCCTTCTCTCTCTCTCTCGTTATCTCTATCTACTCTCGTTATCTCTCTTTCTCTCTGTCTTCTCCTTCTCTCTATTCTTTCCCTTCTTCTCTCTATTCTTCTCCTCTCTCTCTGCTCTCTTCTCTCTCTCTCTTCTATCTTCTCCTTCTCTCTATTCTTCTCCCTCTCTCTCATTATTTCTCTTTCTCTCTCTCTCTATCTTTTCCTTCTCTCTATTCTTCTCCCTCTCTCTCGTTATCTCTCTCTCTCTCCCTCACCTTCTTTTTCTCCCCCTCCCTCTCTTTCTCATTTTCCTTCTCCTTCTCTGTATTCCTCTCCTTCTTTCTATCCCTCCGCCTCTCCTTCTCCCTCTCCCTCTCCGTCTCAATTTTTCCGTCCTCTCTCTTCTCTCTCTATCCTTTCTCCTCTCCCTTTCGTATCTCTCTCCCTCTCCCTCTGCTTCTCCCTCTCTCTATCCCTTCTTCTCCCTCTCTCTATCCTTCTCTCCCTCTTCCCTCTCTCTATCCTTCTCCCTCTCTCCCTCTCTCAACCTCCTCTCTCGTTCTCTCTCGCTCTATCCTCTCCTTCTCTCTCTCTCAACCCTCTCCGTCTCCCTTCCCTCTCTCAACACCTCTCCACTCTCCTTCTCCCTCTCTCTACCCCTCTCCCTCTCTCAATCCCCTCTCCCTCTCCTCTCCCTATCTCAACCCCTCTCCTTTCTCCCTGTATCCCTCTCCCCTCCTCTTTCAACCCCTCTCCCTATCCCTCTCCTTCTCCCTCTCCCTCTCCCGTCCTTCCAGAGAAACCTTCATTCATGCTCACCCACCCAACTCCTGGGCTATAAAGGGAGGGTCACGAGCATTTTGTTGCCAGTGTAAGGACGTCTGGCCCGGGAGGCTCCACGCGCGATCAACAGCCTAAATCTCCCTCCAATATTGGGAAACAAATGCCAGTCATGAAGCGTGGTGATTGTCTCTGAGATTTTTTTTTTTTTTTCTAGCGAGATTTTTTTTTATTTAGCGAGTATTTAAAAGGGGAAAAATATGGATTTGTGAAAGGGAGGATGTGTATAAATAAAAAGAAGAAGAGAAAGTAAAGAAATCAACGAGAAAACAGGATAAAAGAGATGAGAAATAGAAAAGGAAACAGACGCTTGAGGAAGAGAGAAAGAATGATAAAAAGAAAAAGAAATAAAAATATTCTTCATCATCTATAAATCAATTATCTCGTTACTGTTTATTTCATAACTTTCCCTTCGTTTATTTTCCCTCTCACTTCCTCTCAACCCCTTTCATTAAACGCTTTTAATAAACACTAGTATTGCATTTTATTTTATCAAACACTTTTATTAAATTTCATTTTATTAAACACTTTTATTAAACATTATTTTATTAAATACTTTTATTAAATCTTATTTCATTAAACACTTTTATTGAATCTTATCTTATTAAACACTTTTATTAAAATTCATTTTATTATACACTTTTATTAAATCTTATTTTATTACTTTTATTAAATCTTATTTCATTAAACACTTTTATAAATCTTTTTATCTTTTATTAATTTATTTTATTAACTTTTATTAATCTTATTATGTTATACACTTCTTTAATTTCATTTTATAAAACACTTTTATTAAATCTTACTTCATTAAACACTTTTATTAAATCTTATTTTATTACACTTTCATTAAATCTTATTTTAATAAACACTTCTTATTTATATTTATTTTTTATTAAAACACTTTTATTAAATCTTACTTTATTAAACACTTTTATTAAATCTTATTTATTACACTTTTATTAAATCTTTTATTAAACACTTTTATTAAATCTTATTTTATTAAACACTTTTATTAAATCTTATTTTATTAAACACTTTTATTAAATCTTATTTTATTAAACACTTTTATTAAATATTATTTTATTGAATACTTTCATTAAACACTTTTATTAAATCTTATTTTATTAAACACTTTTATTAAACAGTTACTCGCATCACTGCACCCTTAGCTTTACGTCAAAACACACCTACAGTACACCATAATTAGTACCAAAACACAGTATGAAACAAAGGTAGCCAATTAATTGCACCGAGTCAAGGGATATAATTAGAACAAAGAGAGAGAGAAAAAAAAATAGATGAAATAAGCAAAAAAGATTTTTTCCTTGTTAGCAATACAGCTTCGATAATGGTAAGATCCCAGTGGATATTAACGTCCTGGGGGGTGGGGGGGGGTAGTGTTATCATCATTAATATTGGCATTTTTATTTCGGTCGGTAATATTAGTAATTTTTTTTTATTATCAACGCTATAATTTGTATTATTATTGTTACTGTTATAACTTTTTTATCATTATTATCATTTTTAGTACCCTTATTACGATCATCATTATCATTATTATTATCATCATTATCCTTATTACAATTACTATTACCAATATCATCAGCATTATTATCATTATCATTATCTTTACTATCATTGCCACTGTCATCATTATCATAATCATTGTTACTGTTATCATCATCATCATTATCATTATTGTTTATATTCCTATCTTTTTCACTGCAATTAACATTATGATTATTGCTATTATCATCTTTATCAATATCATTATCACTATGGTTAGTAGTATCATCGTTATCATTACCACTATTATAGCAGTAACGATAATAAGGATAATAAAATGATAACCACAATAATGATGAAACCGCAAGTGAGGATATATACAGCTAGTTCTTTATATTATTATCCAATCATGTTATCTGCTCTTAGGAATAGTTAAGCTTAATTCATCCTCAATCCATATTGATATGAAGAAATACACTGTGACACTTGATATACAGTTTGTTCTTGTTGCTTCAGACCTTTTTAGTGGCTTTGCATCGTCGTGGTTCTTGTAAGGGAGGAAGAGGAAGGAAGGGGAAGTAGGAGGGAGGGGAGAGAAAGAGGAGGAGGGAGGAGGAGGGGAGAGGAGGAGGAGGGAGGAGAGGGGGAAGGGAGGAAGGGGGGAGGGAAGAGATGGAAGGCGGGGGTGGGGAGGGAGGAGAGGGGAAGGGAGGGGAAGGGAGGAAGGAGAGGGAGGGGAAGGAGGAGGAGGGATGGGAAGGAAGGAGGGAAAGGAGGAGGGAGGGAGGAGGGAGGGGAAGGAAGAGGAGGGAGGGGAAGGAGGAAGGGGGGAGAGGAAGGAGGAGGAGGGAGGGGAGGGAGGGAGGGAGGGAGGGAAAGAGGAGGAGGGAGGGGAAGGAGGAGGAGGAAGGGAAGGGCCTGAAGGGTCTAGTGGCAAGCAGTAGTTAGCCAGTAGTTATCAGGCACTTTCACCCTCGACCGGAGATGGTCAAGCTCTCTCCCGCACGCCAGCCAGCGCCAAGACCTGCCCCTGGAGTAGTTTCTGCTCTCCATCTGTTTCTCGAGAATCGCTGCTGGAATCCTCGAAAACCTCGTCCTCCAAGCGACCGTGGGGCCTTCCCGAGCCTCATCAGTATCCTGCAGAGACACGTAAAGAACTGCCGACGGCGCGAGAACGACTTGGGATCAACAGGTGGTGGCCGTCGGGCAGTTGCTAGATCTTGCGTTCCGTGTTGGGGTCGGTGAAGCAGAGGCGAAGGAGGCTACTAAAGAGGAGAATAAAGCTTCATGGGATCCGAAGCTTGGTAAAGGAGGATCCAAAGACGCCCTTGACCTTGCTTTGATTTGAGGAAATTATCTCAGGGCGTGAGGAGATCTCGACCATTCTTGTAGAGTCATCTCTCTTTATAGAAACTACGAAAGCATCTGTCTGTACCGAAAAGAGATAATTTCTTCTACTAATTGATGTTATTACGTCTTTTTTTTTCTCTCAAGCAGCAGCACTGAATCGTCACT
>NW_020868571.1:91792-96792 GCF_003789085.1 Penaeus vannamei
CCCGAATACTCCACCTAAGAAACGTTTCCCCAATGCTCATCTAGAAACATTTCTCCCGAATACTCCACCTAAGAAACGTTTCCCCAATTACTCATCTAGAAACATTTCTCCGAATACTCACCTAAGAAACGTTTCCCCAATGCTCATCTAGAAACATTTCTCCCGAATACTCCACCTAAGAAACGTTTCCCAATACTTATCTAGAAACATTTCTCCCGAATACTCCACCTAAGAGAACGTTTCCCAATATCATCTAGAAACATTTCTCCCGAATACTCCACCTAAGAAACGTTTCCCCAATACTCATCTAGAAACATTTCTCCCGAATACTCCACCTAAGAAACGTTTCCCCAATGCTCATCTAGAAACATTCTCCCGAATACTCCACCTAAGAAACGTTTCCCCAATGCTCATCTAGAAACATTTCTCCCGAAACTCCACCTAAGAAACGTTTCCCCAATGCTCATCTAGAAACATTTCTCCCGAATACTCCACCTAAGAAACGTTTCCCCAATACTTATCTAGAAACATTTCTTCCCGAATACTCCACCTAAGAACGTTTCCCAATAGCTCATCTAGAAACATTTCTCCCGAATACTCCACCTAAGAAACGTTTCCCCAATGCTCATCTAGAAACATTTCTCCCGAATACTCCACCTAAGAAACGTTTCCCCAATACTCATCTAGAAACATTTCTCCCGAATACTCCACCTAAGAAACGTTTCCCCAATGCTCATCTAGAAACATTTCTCCCGAATACTCCACCTAAGAAACGTTTCCCCAATACTCATCTAGAAACATTTTCCCGAATACTCCACCTAAGAAACGTTTCCCCAATGCTCATCTAGAAACATTTCTCGCCGAATACTCCACCTAAGAAACGTTTCCCCAATACTCATCTAGAAACATTTCTCCCGAATACTCCACCTAAGAAACGTTTCCCCAATGCTCATCTAGAAACATTTCTCCCGAATACTCCACCTAAGAAACGTTTCCCCAATGCTCATCTAGAAACATTTCTCCCGAATACTCCACCTAAAACGTTTCCCCAATGCTCATCTAGAAACATTTCCCGAATACTCCACCTAAGAAACGTTTCCCCAATACTTATCTAGAAACAATTTCTCCGAATACTCCACCTAAGAAACGTTTCCCCAATCTCATCTAGAAACATTTCTCCGAATACTCCACCTAAGAAAACGTTTCCCCAATACTCATCTAGAAACATTTCTCCCGAATATTCCACCTAAGAAACGTTTCCCCAATACTTATCTAGAAACATTTCTCCCGAATACTCCACCTAAGAAACGTTTCCCCAATACTCATCTAGAAACATTTCTCCCGAATACTCCACCTAAGAAACGTTTCCCCAATACTCATCTAGAAACATTTCTCCGAATACTCCACCTAAGAAACGTTTCCCCAATACTCATCTAGAACATTTCTCCCGAATACTCCACCTAAGAAACGTTTCCCCAATACTCATCTAGAAACATTTCTCCCGAATACTCCACCTAAGAAACGTTTCCCCAATCTCATCTAGAAACATTTCTCCCGAATACTCCACCTAAGAAACGTTTCCCCAATACTCATCTAGAAACATTTCTCCCGAATACTCCACCTAAGAAACGTTTCCCCAATTACTCATCTAGAAACATTTCCCCCGAATACTCCTCCAAGTAATGTTTCCACGAATACTCAACAACAGATATTTCCCTGAATACTCACCCAATAAATGTTTCCCCGAATACTCATCTAAGAGACTTTTACACGAATATTCATCCAATAAATGTTTTCCCCGAATAATTATTGATTAACGTTTATACGAATACTCATCGAGAAACGTTCAGTCGAATACCAATCCGAGATACGTTTAACCGAATATTCATCCTAGGAACGTTTCCCCGAATACTCATTCAGAAACGTTTGACTCAAATACTAATCAATAAACGTTCACTCGAATACCAAAGAAAAACGTTTAACACCCAATGCTTAAAGAGAAACGTTCAATCGAATACCCATCCGAGAAACGTTTCACTGAATACTCGTCTAAGAAACATTTTCCCGAATGTTCAAAGAGAAACGTTCATTCGAATACCCATCCGAGAAACGTTTCACCGGATACTCATCTAAGAAACGTTTCGCCGAATACTCATCTAAGAAACGTTTCACCGAATACTCATCTAAGAAACGTTTCACCGAATACTCATCTGAGAAACGTTTCGCCGAATACTCATCTAAGAAACGTTTCACCGAATACTCATCTAAGAAACGTTTCATCGAATACTCATCTGAGAAACGTTTCACCGGATACTCATCTAAGAAACGTTTCGCCGAATACTCATCTAAGAAACGTTTCGCAGAATACTCATCTAAGAAACGTTTCACCGAATACTCATCTAAGAAACGTTTCACCGAATACTCATCTGAGAAACGTTTCCCCGAATGCTCAAAGAGAAACGTTTCACCGGATACTCATCCAAGAAACGTTTCACCGAATACTCATCTAAGAAACGTTTCACCGAATACTCATCTAAGAAACGTTTCTCCGAATACTCATCTAAGAAACGTTTCTCCGAATGCTCAAAGAGAAACGTTTCGCAGAATACTCATCTAAGAAACGTTTCCCCGAATGCTCATCTGAGAAACGTCTCACCGAATGCTCAAAGAGAACGTTTCACCGAATACTCATATAAGAAACGTTTCACCGAATACTCATCTAAGAAACGTTTCGCAGAATACTCATCTAAGAAACGTTTCCCCGAATGCTCAAAGAGAAACGTTTCACCGGATACTCATCCAAGAAACGTTTCCCCGAATACTCATCTAAGAAACGTTTCGCAGATACTCATCTAAGAAGTTCCCCGAATACTCATCTAAGAAACGTTTCGCGATACTCATCTAAGAACGTTCCCGAATGCTCAGAGAAACGTTTCGCAGAATACTCATCTAAGAAACGTTCCCGAATGCTCAACAACACAAATAGCTTCGCATGTTAATCTCGACAGCAAGCCACCATTTGTTCTACATCCGTGACACCGAAATTCTTAACCGGATCGTGCCAAAAGCCAGCAGGATATCGTAACACTAGTGACGTTAGTAGTGATAACAATGGAGGATGAAGGAAATATGAGTAATGTCTTATTTCTTTTGTTCTTCGTTTTTTGCATATTTTTATGGAAGATTTTATGCACAGTGAAAAGGGAAAGCATTTTTTTTGTTTGTTTCTTGTTTTTCCTTTCCAGAATCCTAGGTTTATCATAGTTTGTTCTTATTCATCTTTATAATCTATATTAACATACCGTATGAAGTAATTTTTTACGAGGGAGAACAAATGACTACATGTAAACAAGGCTCCGTCACCGGAAATACACGTGGCTGAACTCGCGGCACCAAAATTTATTTAATTTCTTGTTTCTCGATCAAACAAATTTCTCATTTTGAAGACGAGATTAGACGTGAACTTCCGTGAAAAAAAACACTTCTTTTACAAATATGACCCAAGACTCCAGATATATTGTCCTTATGCCTACGTGTTCCGAATAAACAAAAGAGACCTTAACCTAACCCAAACTGAATAAGTGCGTATGACAAGGCGTTTGTGGATGCATAATAACTATTAAACAATCTACATTTAGTGGCATTGTTGTCTTTTTCATTATGTTATATTTGTATTGGATCTCTGATGAAGGTTTATATGGCTGAACATACAACTAATGAAGAATTTCAAATGAAAGTTGTCATGTGTTTGTCAATTGGTTATGCAGTCCGATGTGAAGTATATTGTCATCAGGACCTATGTTGTAACTAATGTCTATTTTTTTCATACAGCGACCTTCTTCCAATGGTTAACGACCAGCATTATTTTTCCTAGAATATTGGCACGATCAAAACGAAAATATTTGCTTAGAAAATATTTCTTAAATGCATTATTATTGTGACCATTATAATCTTTAAGAAAGCATCATATAGCACTAAAAAATGATAAGTCTACGGGTGGTCGACCAATGTTATACTGCGAGAGTAACACGACTTGGTAACTTCAAGGAAGCGGTCCTGCCGGAGACATCATTCAGCAACCCACCTCTCACTCGCCCACTATCGCTCAGTTGCCCGTGAAGCTTGTTCGAAGGTGGACTGCGGAAGAGTGGACTCGAAGAAAAACTGGATTCACAAGGTGTATTTTTTTTATTACGCCATGATAGATGTAATAAAGGAAAGTTGATAATTAGTAAAACTCGAGTGTGTGCCCTATAATATGCCCAAAGGAATTGCAGTTATTTGGCTGTCCAGTGAGATCCTGCGTGGTTGATTTGGACATTATACCTGGTATGAAAATGTCCATACTATGATCAACTAAACACGATATAGCAAACTGACTCAAGCATGTTCACAGCAGTGGTAACAGGTTTGGTGATTTTCACCATCGGACAAGCCTCGCCTCCTGCCCTGGCAGCCGAAGTTCCTAACGTAACATTTGATAATGTCACATCAATACCGTTAACAACCCAGGATGTACCTACAACACAAGAGCTTCATTCGTCCAGTGTGGAAGACTCGGCCCCTGGAGTGAAAGAAGCCGATCATGCCGAAGCTGATCCCGTCGTCCCTCGGCCGGCGTCTCAGAAAAGCCCTCCTGAAGGACCCACGGGATCACGACCGACCCGCCCACCCTGGGAGGGTCAGCCGTAGATGTGTCAACCGATGTACCTGATCCCAACTTCGTCACTCGTTCACCCTTCGTCTCCGAAGAGATCAGTACGACTTGGGATCCTGATATAACCGCAGATGTAGTTACAACTGCCGGCGATGAGACAAGCGACACCACGACGGAGGGGGCAGTGGAAGGGCGTCAGCAAGCGAGGACAGTCGTCAGCTGCTTCTGCGATGCCGACCAAGTTTATGTCGATGGCGTTTGTCAACCATACCCAGAGGGAACTGTGGTCCACATGCGGAAAAAAATGAATGATTTTAGAATTATCCTGGTGAGGTATTTCATT
>NW_020868571.1:109292-120221 GCF_003789085.1 Penaeus vannamei
CATCTTGTCACCTCGCGTATTTTGACTTACCGAGCTCCAAATAGACAGTCGCATCACCTGTGAGAATATTCCGTTATTGTTACCCATCAGTGCAATAGAAGGTAAGCCTACTCCATCACATTCTCCACAAGATTTTCCCGCCTTCGAAAGGAGGTCGTTATGTCCCCGGACGCACGTGTTTCGCCTTGAAAATAAGTCACGCCAAAACATTGCATGTTCTCGGACCAAAACACGGGCAGCCGAGGCATCTCAGGGCAAAAAAAGATAGCAAGGCACCGCGAATATGAAGGCATTAGGAAACAGGAGGCATCAAAAACAGCAAGATACCAGAACACCGGGGCATCTAAAACATCAGAATACCACAATCACCTGAGCACCGAAATACACTAGGGCATGAAAATGACTTGGGCAGCGAAAAACACCAGGGCACCGAAAATATTAGGGTACTAGAAAACACCAGAGAACCCATGACACTAAAAAGAAAAAACACTTGGGGACGAAAAAGCAAAAACAAAACTAAAACGAGAACCCACTAAAACAAAAACAAAAGGGGATGAAAGAACACCAAAGAACCAAAAAAGATAAATAAATGCATGGTTAATCTTTACACTCTAACACTCTAACGTAGGAAAAATTGAAAATGATATTCTTGTTGAGAACTAAAAGTTTTAGTCATCATTACAAGAAATAATCTGCAGACAAACAGTAACATTACAAATTTAGGAAAAAGATCATTCACGGCACCGCCCGCAGCTTAAGTCCACTCAGAGCTCCCGAGTTTCAGCTCTTTCTTGCCATGTATAACGAGGTGAGGACTGTTTCCCTGGAGGTGCTAGAGGTAGTGGCCAAGGGGTTCACCCTGTTTATATTATTGACTTTACAAAAGATGACTGGCAGAAACTTAAACAGTACCTTCCTGTCATTTTCGAGGTTCCACAAACATCGCCGTATGAACCTAAAACCTTCCTAACTCGGGAACTTTAAACCCAGGTACCAGACTGTAGAATTACTTGGTCAAATTATATCCGCACAAATATAGGTCTCTGGTAACTTCCTGCACATGCTTAGTTTTTTTAAAATCATCTTCGTCGCATAAAATTCTTTTGACCTTTCTGCTTACTTGTTTCGTAATCCGTCCGCAGATCTGCCCACACAGATGTAGACAAAACGATGTTTTCCGCGCATGCTAAAAATGTAATATTCCCCGCACAAAAAAAATACTCTGCAGTCTAGCCCAGGTCCCCACAATATCTCTTGCTATGGGCTTACTCTCCACGCAGTATATATCACAACCTGTTTTCATAATTTGTCATTATTATTTGCCTTAGCAGATTATTTCATATATGAGTGAGTGTAGTTTTTTCTTTTTCTTCTGATCTTGCCATTACATTATCCTGTAAATACATACCATAGTATTATGTGTCGCGTAACTTTCTTATTATCAACTTGCAAAGGAAATACCATAGGTAAAAATGTCTTATTTTCTGTTGTCTTATCCATTACATGCAAAGTTTACTTTGTTCCATGTGATTATGTGAAAATGAAATTATACCATAATAAGATGGAACCAAAAAACACCTGAGAAAAGAAAATATATAATATATATATATATATATATAATATATATATATATATATATATATATATTATATATAATATATAATAACATGAACAGAGTTCCTGTAGTGTTGGAATAAGCTGAGGATGAGAATGTAATTAATTTTCTTTTCACAAATTTTAGACATTTATTTAATCAGGTGAGACAATATGCAGATCATGATATATATTTTATTTTTGTTATTATTATTATTATTATTTATTATTTATTTATTATTTATTTATTATTTATTTTTTATTTTATTTTTATTTTTTGTTTATTTATTTATTTTTTATTATTTTTTATTTTCCCCCCCCCCCTACAGTGACAAAATGTTATGCCAGTAAAGATCGCAGCAATAAGTAAAAGTATCACAACTAATTGTTCATAAATAGATAGCATGGATAAAAAGAGGCCATAAAAGGAATAACATTACTGTTGATATGGGGTGTTAATATAAAAATGTGTCTAGAATATATTTAAGACCTATATTGATGTCCAATGAAAGCATAGTATGTAGGTTAGGTTAGATTAAGTTTCTTATGGTCATGCTTTTGTTAAGTACTAATACAATGATAGATGGAATTAAAATCCAATTTATCGTGTTAACAAGGAGTTTACAGCAACAAAGCATAAGTTGCATTAACGTAGAAGAAAGACTTAAGATGGCTTGATGTAACTCAAGGTTTAACCTATTCCATATTGGCATAAAAGTATAAACATTTATATATGACTCTTTTTCTTTTCTTTTATCTCATATAGTTTTCTTTAGCAAAATAAAACAAAAGTTGATTGTTATCAAGTTCTTGTGGTGCGTCCACCACCCATAAGTACCAATAACGACGTCCAAAAAAAAAATGATTTTCAATAAATTTCATTATTCCCCACAAAATATGATTTGATGACTTTGAAAAGCAGTTCTCTTTAGTCCTCTTACAAGTAAATATGAATGAAGAATGTCGTGATTACCAACAAGAACTAAGATGATGATTTGATGACTTTGGAAAGCTGTTCTCTTCTTTAAATGCTTGTAGAAATAAATAAGCAATAATAAAAAATAGCCTCATCAGTTTGCATTTTTGGTTGGACACAAAACAGGAACTTTCATTCTTGTGGCCTCCTGCTCAATTGTAGAGTTTAGGCCTTCCAGTAGCCCACCATTGCCAGGAAAATGTTTGTGTTCACTGGAATATTGTTTTGTGAAATGTCTCATGGACGTAGATGACTCTGCTAGTGCTCAGCCACAAAGGAGTCAATTAGTACACCTTTTGACCTCACCTGATTTCACCCCCCCCCCCTGCAATCAAGATAAATAACTTTTGTTATCTCTCTCTGTTTAGTCTTTTACACAAGCTTTAAGCCAGTGAGAAAGTATAAGTGTTTTGTATGAACTAAATTTTTATGCTTAATAGTTACAAGACAGTGATGAACTTCATTTGATTTTCAGCCAGATCTTTGTAAACGGAAAATTGTTTATTAACAGATATCTACTTTCACAGAAAAGATGGGAGAATCTAGCAGACAGAACATGAAGCTGGAGTGCATGATATGTGGCGTAGCTGTGAAGTCGGTATACTTTACCCTTTACCACAGCACAATATCCAGCAGCACTCCCTACCCCAGCTCTCACGTGCTATTTTGAAGCTGAAAAATCTACAAGTACCACTAAGTGACCCTCCCTTAGATGGAGATCAAGAGGAGGAGGAGGAGGAAGAAGAGGATAAAAGAGAGAAAGAAATTGAATTAGATATGACAGCAGCATTAGGTATGATAACTTGCTTTTGTTGTTATTGCTGTACGTTATGCTTTCACCATAGTTCCTATCTTGGTTTATATGTTGTAGTTATGAGCAATAAAATTTGAATCAGATTGTAATATGTGGATGTTAGTGTAAACTTTAATTTCAAGCTGATCTTAGATGTTCTTTGATATACAATGTTCCTTTGGTCATCCTGGTTAGTATAAAAAAAATCATTATTATTATTAATATTATTATTATTTATTGATATTATTATTATTATTTATTATTATTATTATTATTATTATTATTATTATTATTATTAATATTGTATATTATTATTATTATTATATTATTATTTTATTATTATTATTATTATTATTATTATATTATTATTATTATTATTATTATTATTATTATTATTATTTTATTATTATATTATTATATTATTATTATTATTATTATTTTATTATTATTATATTATTATTATTATTATTATTATTATTATTATTATTATTATTATTATTATTATTATTATTATATTATTATTATATTATTATTATTATTATTTTATTATTAACATCTCTTCAGATGGCAAATTTAATATCAGTCAGCACTTTAATGTGAGTTCAACTAATGTGATTATTGGTTTCACAAGGAAAATAACTTCTGCTTTCCTTTGCCCACATTTTCTCCTGTATTAGGACTGTACTTTTTATTATGAGTTTAAGTGGAAAATTAGAAAAAGGAGGAATTGTGAACTGACCATAATCATACATAACACACTTTTATTTCATATGGCTTCTTGTGGCATTTGCTTTTGATGGGCAAGGTTTAGAGATTTATATTTTCGTTCATATACCTATGACTAGAGATTATGCAACCCTTTCTCCAAGAAAAAAAATTTTTAACTTTCTCTCTCTCTCTTCTCTCTTCTCTCTCTCTCTCTCTTCTCTCTTCTCCTCTCTCTTCTCTCTCTCTCATCTCGTCTCTCTCTCCTCTCTCTCTCTTCTCTCTATCTCTCTCTCTTCTCTCTCTCTCTCTCACACCACACAACACACACACACAACACACACACACACACAACACACACACACACACACACACACACACACACACACACACAACACAACACACAAAGTGTGTTCCAAAGTGGATTCAAGGAACGGATATTGTCTCTGTGATAATGAATGTTATAAAGTAGAAGCACTTCATGTAATGAAGCTGGGAAACTAATGTTTTTGTAAACCTAGTTAGCAACCCCATATCAATTGCCTAACATGATAATTTGCCAAACAGGAGAAGATATCCAAAATACATAATTCTGAACTTTCTTCTTCATCTGATTGACTAACAGTCTCATATCAGAACTACATATGTGTTTGTAAGGTTTCCTGCACCTAAGAAATTAAGCCAGGTTATATATTATTGTTTTCAGGGATTACTGAAAAAAAATTAATCTTGAAGTAACTTTGCTCCTCTCCTTGCAGGCCATCCAGTTAAACTTGAGCTGCTGGATGAAGAGGTCATTGAGCTGGGCCCAACAGCAAATTCAGACAACTTGGAAGTCCAGAGCCGCCTGGTGAAGAACGCAAATGAATCAAAGCAGCAGTCAAGACAAGTCATTGAAGTCAAGGAAAACCAGCCACCCCCTTGTCATATCAACCCCTCAGTGGAGGATCCAGATGCAATCGTTGTTAAGTGAGTAGTTTGGTCATTCTTGATGTACTTCATGGTCAAGGCCTACATACATATGGTAACAAAGTTTTACATGTAAAAGAATTTTTAAAAATCCTTTTGACATGTAGTGAACATAATTCTGGGATGAGAAATATGTCTTTACACACATTTTATTTTTAAGGATAAAAATAAATATAAGTGATGAGAAGTAACTGTAAGTATATATATATTTTTTTTTAGTGGACAGATATTTTGTTTCTTTTTGTTTTATGATAAAACCATTTTAGAAATAGTACAGTTGACCCTAAACATAGAAAATTGTTAAACACCAACCAAGTAGCACTAAAAAAGAGTAGAAAATATATAAAGATATATTATATATTCCCCACTAGTATATAGATAACAAGAAATAAGTATTTCCCCAATAATTAAGGTAGAGCTTTTTAGTTTTTACACCTTCCTCTAACAGACTTTCCTTAGCAGAGGGGATCATCAGTCCTTTTGCATTTGCTGTACTGTAGTAGTACCACTAGTTTTAGAGATATAAGTTGGCATAAATGTCATTTCTTTATGCTTTTAATGAAAAACGCGGGGGTGGGGCGGGATCATCCCGGCATTTCTAATTTTTGTGTTCCTGGCAATCTTCACATTAATCATAGTACAGTGGCAAATGCAATCTGCCTATTTCTTGGTGCCATTTTGTTAAATTCACTCTGTGTTTCAGTAAACTTCATATTTAGTGCAGAATATCACCATGAGTCTCAGGCATTGTGCTGCTGACTCTTCTTCAAGCACTTATAACTATGGTTATGTTTGTCTTTAGAAGGATACAAGTATAGGGTAATACTGAGTGTACAAACGTGTGCTGTATTTTGATTATGTGCTAATTTTTAGTAATTAAGATTAAATTTTATTTAGTTGTTTATAGTAACTACCTTTTTTATGATTTATGGTCTCAGAAATTATATGACTGCCATAATCTAGCCAGTTAGTAACAGCAGTATCCTCAGATTTCATTTGAAAAGGTTTTATTTTTAAGGGGATTAGGAATGTAACACCTGCAATGGTTAAGCATTAACTACATGGCGAATAGTAAATTTTTGGGGTTAGATTTTGATAGGGTAGTCCACCAGGTGAGATCCAGTCTTGACAATTAATACACTGATTAATGCCACTTCTCTGTCTGCACATTATGTCAATCCAGTGTGGATAATGAGAGTCTAAGAATGTTTCTGTTCTTTAATATTAGAGTGACACAGGGTAGAAATTTGAATATTAGGCTGTCAGCAGGTAAAATTACAATATAAAAGCAAGTACTCATAAGACAAGACTGAATTGCTGTCTACTGTCAGCTCTGCCTTTTGTTTTAGTGATACATAGCTCACTGTACAGAGGTAATGCATTATCAGATTGATTGGAAATGGTATGTTGCTATTAGTTTAGTTGAAGTAATGCCAGAGTGTTAGTTCGCATTAGAAATGGTTATTTGGTTTAATGACAAAATTCTTAGTATAGAGTCCATTATATTAGACATTTAAACAGATTTATTTTGTTTAGGCAAACAATACATGAGAACTTATACCTTTTTATAGACAAAAGAGACTAAATACTTTTTATACAAATTCTATATATGTATTTAGGGATCTTGAATTTTCTGGTTTACAAAGAAGCTTTCCCTTTTATCATAACCTATATAGGATGAGTATATTCCTTTGGTAGGAAAGGTGTTATATTTTACTGTAAAGATCTCTTTATGCTCTTTCTTGGTTAGAATCAAAATTTAAGGATATACCAGCTCATGCTTTTTTATGAAGATTTTATTCTACTTTTTAAACTTATATCTGTGGTATTACTTATTTTTACAGTGATTAACCAGTAATGATGGAACAGGTCTCACTTTATTCAGAAAAGAATTAGTCACAATTTCAATTATGTTTTCAAGCTATAGTTGTTCAAAGTTTTGCCTATCTGTGAAAATAGTGTGTATTTCAAACACATTTTTCACAGACGTTGAGATATCTGCTTAGACATTCCAAGACTACAACTTCTCTGTATGAAATGAGACTTATCCCATCATTATTGACCAGTTAATCCCTCAGAAGGTGAGTGCCATTGTAAAAAAAAAATGGTGAAATAAGATATTTACATTTATCAACAGTTGTAATATTACTGTTTTCTGGTGAAAAATCATCTATAAATAATATGATCAAGTGTACTGAAATACATATAACATATCTTTATTGGCAGACCATTGATTCTTCATTTTAATTTTTACACAACAGTTTCTGTGCTTTACTCTTATTCTTGCCTGTTGGAAACCCCAAAGCTTTTTTTATCATAGTATTTTGAGTTATTGTTGATAAAGTGATTTTGGAGCAGAGTAACAAGATGTTTTTACAGTGAATGAATGCATATATGATTAAGGATTAGGAAAGAGATGTAGCAAGTGAGCAACATTGGCTACATTTAACATTTCAATATCAATGTTTGAATTAAATAATCAATGTCCGGTAGTTTCTAAACTCTTAAATTGTGTTCTTACCTCTTTGTTCCATAAGAAGTTATTTTGTTGTAATAATTTCAGAGCATGTACCTGTTCTGCGAGAAACATCTAAATCTAGCATTTTTAGGCAAAGTCTTATGTCATTTTTCTGATATTCCCAATGACATAGAATATACATATCAGTACAATAATCAGCTGTTTGGAGATGATTTTGAGACATATTTTATTACATCTTTACTTTTTTCTATATTTTAACTTAAAAATGCTATATTTTTATGATTTTTTTTTTTTTTTTCATAATCTTTCTTTTACATGTGTTAGTAATGGGATAACCATCCATCAGCAATTTGAGTTTTACTATTTGTATATTAGGTCATTAGGCTGATCCTCCTCCTATGATTTCAGGTTTAATAGAGAGCTAGTGATGGCCCTTGACAACAATAGTCATACCATCTACTCTCAAGACCTTAGCAGTAAACGGAAGTACAATTCTCAGTTGAGAGCAGCATACAAGAGCAAAATAGAAATCCCAGACCCAAACACATTCATCATGGACTATAGGAAAGCCCTTTCAAAATCAACTGATAAATATGTTATGCAAAATGTAAGCATGGTAGACACTCCTCTCAAAAAGCGAAGAGGGAGACCCAAAAAGAACAAAGATAGCAATAATGATACACCAAGTAAAATTGAGAAGGAGAAAGTAACTGTGGAAATAGAGTATGCAGAGGAGGAGGATGAAGAAGCTTTGGAAGCCTTAGCTGATCCACCGCTTTTCTCAGAGGATGAGGATGAAGAGGCAGCAGCAGCAATACCAAATGTGACAAAGACCCGTTCAGGAAGAACAATTAAGATCAAGAAAGAAGATGGGACATTCAAGTATTACGATATGCCAGGCAGAGATCAGCTGGACACAGAAGATCCCAGTAACCAAAAAGACTGGACAGAAGCCGCTACAGTGCCTGTAACAAAAGGAAAAAGAGGAAGAAAACGGAAGTCACAAGGAGAAGGAGTTGACAAACAGGAAAACATCTCTTCTGGGATAGAGACAAATAGAACTCGTAGTGGTGAGAAGAAAGAATTTCCAGATATGTTGACAGTTAAAGAAGAAAACATTGATGACTGTGACATTATGGATGTGGTAGAAGAGGGGCTTAGTATGCCAACCACTGACCAGATTGTTGAAAGCAGTGACTTAAATGAGTCAGCATCCTATGAAACAGAGGATGGATTTGAATGTGTTGAGTGTTGCAAGAAATTCAGCACAAAGGAAGAATGCGAAAAACATGCACAGAAGCATATAAACAAAGAGGAGGGAAAAAGAAATACAGTCAAGAGAAGACGGCACAAGATCTGCAATGCTGATGGTAGTGCTTCAAGTTCTTTACTTAAAATGGATGATAATACTAATAATGAAATGTCAGCAGTAATGGCTGATGACACAGACAAAGAGAAGAATTTTCACTGTTCAGTATGTAATGAGGATTTCCCTTCAAGGACAGAGCTTGAGGACCATACACATGAAACAGTTCATGAATGCAAATTCTGTGGAAAGCAGTACCAAAATCGAGTCAATCTTCAAACGCACATCAAAAGATATCATGAAGAGACAGAGTGGATGAAGTTCAAATGTGCAACTTGTGGGAAGAACTTTGGATTTTTAACAGCTCTAGAACGGCACATGAAAGAACACAATCCAAATCAAAAGTTTTGCTGTGAGCAATGTGGAAAAGTATTTAAAAGTCTGGTAAATCTAAAAAACCACATACCTTTACATACCAAAGATGAAGTGTATGAGTGTCCCTATTGCCCAAAGCAATACTACATTAGATATAGCTATGAGAAGCATGTTAAATCACATGTTTATGCACCAAAGTTTCATTGTGAGATATGTGATAAGAATTTTAATGATAAGAAAAGCTTTGAGTTGCACCTGGAGAGACATCAGCATGGGGGTATACTTGGAAGGAGCAAGGATTTGAAGTGTAATAATTGCGGAGATATTAAAAGTCCCACTGACTTACAGCTGGTCGGAGAGACCGATCCTGGGCACCACAAGACCTGTTTAGTCTGTGGGAAGGGGCTCTACAAGAAGTATATGATTGAAAACAATGATGTGTCACAGTATCTGTCCAAAGACGAAAGAGTGAGAGAACAATGCAAAATTTGTGGAAAATGGGTACTGAATTTGCCTAGGCATATTAAATATACCCATCTAGAGAACGAATATGTAACATGTGATATTTGCAATATGATAGTTACAAAAGCATCTTTGCCTGCTCATAAAAATCGTAAACATGGTGGTTCTGCTGTGACTTGTGATCACTGTAACAGGATATTCAAAAATATCATGTGCTTGCGTGAGCACATGGCAAAGGTTAGAAGAAAAGAGGATCCATTAAAGAATATCTGTAAATATTGTAAGGAAATTGTTAGTCCCGAAAACTGGAAAGATCACATGATGAAACACAGAACAAAATGTAGTGACTGTGGAGCTGCTCATTTCACAAGTCAAGAGGAATTCATGAACCACCTTAATTCATGCAGAAAATGTAGCAATTGTTCAACTACCTTCACATCACGAGAAGAGTTCCTATCACACATTGAGATGTGTAGCAGTGGCATTAATATAATTACTGGTAACCTTGACTCTGCCAGTGACCAGGAAGTTGTTACTAGTATTTTTGCAATTGTTGATGAAAGTACTGGATGTGAGACTTGTGGAGAAATGTTTGAAGATCAGGGAACACTTGCTCAACACATAGCAGAAGCTCATCCAAATTCACTGTCGTCTGGCCACATACTAGATGGGAATGATATAATCAGTGAAGCTATCCTTTATGCTTGCCCTCAAGAGGCATGTGGTGTAATTGTTACAAACAAAGAACATCTAAAGCAACATTTGGCTTCTGCTCATAATGCACAGATGATTAATATTGATAGTTTTACTTAATATTGATGTGATTTTATAAAGAGTGTGATACATTTATTTGAAGAGAAATGTAAATATGTATTTAATATATATGACAGTTTTATTATATTTGTATGGTTTTATACATAAAGGATAGAATCTTAATAATATTTTGTTTATCCTCTGTAAAACAATAAAAGTAATTATTTTGAAGACAATCATAAACATACCCCCCAGTCCCATGCCTGCTGTTGTCATGGGGGGGCTTCGGAGACAGGGACTGAGGCCAATGTTGCGTAACTCCCCTACCTAGGGTTTCAGCCTTCAGCTCAATCCATTTTTTTTTATGATTCTCTCTCTCTCTCCTCTCCTCTCCTCGCCTCTCCTCTCCCCTCTCTCTCTTTTCTCTCCTCTCCCCTCTCTCTCTTTTCTCTCCTCTCCCCTCTCTTTTCTCTCCTCTCCTCTCCTTTCCCCTCTCTCTCTTTTCTCTCCTCTCCTTT
>NW_020868571.1:120321-134736 GCF_003789085.1 Penaeus vannamei
ATCACTGTTAGTTCCTGTATATGGAATAAACGTAAATGCCGCGAACTTTAATGTACAAATCGTCGAATAGAAAAAAGGTCACGATAATTAATGAACATATAAATAAAGTCATTCATAGATATCCGAGGCGTTATCAGTTCGTTAGCTACGAAATTGAATAATGAATTATCGTATAAGATAATGTTTTATATATGTTACTATCTATTTTCTTATGTTGTAAATCTTGGTACATGTCTGCAGTCTCAGGAGAAACATTTATTGTCCCGTTGTGTTATTACTCGGTTAAATATGTATTAACAGTTGGTTTTACCCTCCTAAAAAGGGTGCAAATACTTTGGAATTCGTGTATTAAATTCCTTAAACATCAGCAGGAAATCCAATAAAAGAAGAAAAAAGATGGAGGAGACGTGTGTGTGTGTGTGTGTGTGTGTGTGTGTGTGTGTGTGTGTGTGTGTGTGTGTGTGTGTGTGTGTGTGTGTGTGTGTGTGTGTGTGTGTGTGTGTGTGTGTGTGTGTGAAAATTAAACGCAAACCATCCAAACCATTGTCACTACGCACATGTCTTGATTGACAACAGTGAAACGCATCAATCGAAGAGAAATGAAAAACGTAGGCCTATCAACCTTGAACAACCGAAGCACTTCTACCACGAGAGGAGACAACATCCCACTCCCTATTTTCCATACGTAGTAGGTGCTATACTACGCGAACTTATCTAACAACACTACGAAGTCGTTCGGACCCTCGTTAGGTCGTTACGCAGCGTAGTAAGAATCCAACACGTGGATTTGTGGGTGTGAAATGTGTAAAAAGAATTTTGACCGCACACTCCCGCAAAGCCATTGAGCCATGCCGCTTGTGTGACCGTTTTTTCCTCGCGAAAGTGTGTGACAGTTTTCGTTTTTTTGCGTTTTCCCTTTGCATCGGTCGTTTTTGCATCGTCTGTTTGTTGTTTGTCGTTCTTTTTCTGATGTTTATGTGTTTTCGTTTCGTGAGTTTATCTTTTGCTTTTAATCACATCGCCGGGGGGAGACTCCTCATACGGGACAAGAACTGTGTTCCTGGCCTTCCGAGATGCCCGGTCTGCTTTCGGTGAGTTTTTAATTGTTTACTTCATGAAAATAGTAATACAATCAGTTGTTCCTGGACTGCAGGAGGATAGGTTTTCGAATCTGAATTTTATGAAGCGAGCAATGTTGACTATTTACTTTATTTCCCTTCGAATTTAGAACCCTTTATACATATATACATATATATACTTATTTGTTACAAGTGAGATATTTGTTTCAAATTAAAGTAATGAAAATGTAAGCATTATAAGACAATAGTTTAGCAGGTGTGGATATTTTCCGCAATTATATTATTGTACCGCAAAAAGCGATCGTTCAGGCCTCTGCGCTCCGGCAAAGGCCAACAAACCTCCACCATCACCAGTGAAGGAGGTCCAGGGGATTGCCCCCAGTAAGGGTAAGGGGTTAGGAATGGCGAAATACCCTTAGGAAAGGGGTAAGGAAGTACCCCAGGGAAGGGGTCCGGGGCTTGCCCCTCATAGGGAAATACCCCAGGGAAGGGGGTCCGGGTTAGGTTAGGTTTAGAAATTTCGTTGGGATTTCGGCAACACTGACACCGGCGCATCTTGCAGCGGCGCCGGACTCTCGTTCGGATTTTTTTTTTTTTCAATAATTTCACTGATTCCACAATTTCTCCCGTGTGTGTGCCCCCCCCCCCACCCTTGATTCTCCATGTGTCCCCCAAGATGAAGGGGGGGAGGAGAAATAACATAAATATGTGCGGCTGTCTTACTTAGAATTACCAACAGGCTTAAATAAGAAGAGTAGCGAACAGAAATGCGTAAAACTAGCACAAAAATGCTAAAAATCGGCTAATGAAACTCTATGGACATGCCCGCCACTTTTGAAACTCTACACAATGATGCACCAGAATTCGAAAAACTCTTAGGGGAACCGACCCACTTTTCGGCAAAATCTACAGGATTTCACACTTCCCAAACCCAAAATAACGTCCTGACCCATAATCCAATCTAACCTAACAATTTACAGTGCCGTGACTAGGCGTGTCCTTCGGGCACTGCCCAAGGGGAGGGTTGATGTCCAATCCCCTGGCATCAGAAATCAAACTGCGATAGTTATTAAGATCTTTTTCTTCGTTGCCACTGTATAGTTTTAAGAATAACCTAGAATCGACGCAACACCAAAAACAAAACATTTCTCACCGACCTTCTGTCAACGAATGCCCGGGATGAAGAATATCAGGGAAATTTTGGGGTAAAACAAGCTTAAATAAGAATCTTGATCAAAACTCTGTTAAAATAGCACCAAAAACGCTTAAAATCAGCCAATGAAACTCTACAGACGTAACCGCTATCTTTGAAATTCTATGGACCAACGCTCTAAAGCTCAAAAACTCTATTGGAACCCAACCCAACTTTCGGCAAAACTACGAAGATTTGCATGTTCCACCCCCCCCCAAAAAAAAAAAAAAAAAAAACGTGACAAGGCATGCCAGAAGGGGACAGTTGATGGGGGGCTCCACCCCCTAACACCCCTGGTACACATTATCTTCGCCTCGGTATGTACGGCAAGATAGAACTGCATTCACACCATAAAATAAACCAGATACTTTTATATCTGGAAAAGTCTAACTCTCGTTCGCTTCTTTCTATCTGGATTGCTTTGATTTTAATAACTTTTTCAGGTATTTGGAGCTTTTGATGGGCCCAGATATTAAACTGGGATGGTTACTAGTCTAATTTTTCTTAGTGCCACTTTTTAAGTCTTAAAAATAACCCAGAATCAACACAACACTGGAAACGCAGCATTTCTTACCGGCATTGTGTTACTGAATGCCTGCTTCGGTATACAACATAGTTTAAGCTCCAGCGACTGCAACTTGTTTACCTTGCCAGGAATAGCAAAACACTGACCGCCTAATTCATTACTGCGATATGTTACTATGCACTTGTCAAAACGATTTTTTGCTAATTACCAGTAACTGCTGTTACACATTTATGCTTTTAAAGTCTTATTAATGTTATTATACTTCATTTGCGTATTTTAAGATTGATCTATACCCTTATTTAGAATCGTGCGCATCGAGTATTCACACTCATTCGCCAGCCGCCAAGTTGACAGCTGACCAGCCCGCTCATTTTGAGGTAGAACTCCGGTGAGAAATGTTACGTTTCCAGTGTTCTGTTTATTCTGGGTTATTTTTAAGAATTATACAGTGGTACTAAGAAAAAATACTCTAATAACCATCCCAGTTTAATATCTAGGCCCATCAAGTGCTCCAAATGCCGAGAAAAATTAATAAAATCGAAGCAATCCAGACGGTAGAAAGAAGGCACGAAAGTTTGAAGTTCCCAGACACAAAGGTATTTGGTTTATTTTATGGTGTGAATGCAGCTCTAACTTGCCGTAAATACTGAGGTGAAGAGAATGTTTCCATGGGTGTGTTGGGGGCAGAGCCCCCCATCGACCCACTTGTCTGGCAGTGCCCGAAGGGCATACTTAGTCACGGCTGCTGCAGTGTATGTATTGGAGGTATGGAGCAATGTTGAAGAATCCTGTGTAATCGAGGGGAAAGATAGTTGTGGTGATACTTATGCAGATTGAAAACAAACGAATTAATTTATGAGAATGGTCTTGTTCACAGTCTATTTGCATTATTAGCAAAGCACGACTTTAAATTATATTTCCACGTGTCATACATCAATGTTTAGGGAGACCAGTATCAAAAGTAGAGGGAGTAAGTCGAATTTTTAAATTACTTTCATGTATTAGCATTTTATTAATTTTTAACAGCATGTAATGGAAATATAGTGTAGAGGCAGAAAATAAAAGCATTTTGCGTATATTTGTTTCTGACAGTGGAAGCGTTAAAATAGATATTCCTTAATATCAAGACAACAATTTTCTTTATATATTTACAAAGTAACCTAAGTGTCGATTAATGATGTTATAATAGTTCATCGTTTTTCTTAGTGCATAATGTAAATCGCACAATAAATATTTAGTAAGGTTTCCTTTTTAAATAAGAGGAACTGACCTTACTAAAACTGGTTTGTAGTTATCCAGAATAGGTTTTCGCGCTTTGCCAGAATAGGCCTATACGTGTTGGAGGTCTAAACATATTGTGACAGGTGTTGAAAAAGGTTAGTATTTCCGATTAAGATGTAACCGGAACGCGTCAAATACATCTCCTGTGCTGTGAATTATTCATTCTCGTTCACAACGTTTTCTGTTGGAGGTTTGTTGGCCATCAACGTTATGTTATATACGGTGGCTACGGTATCAGCTGAGTGGTGTGTAGGTGCACGAACTGTGATCAGCCTTTCTTGGCACATCTTAAGGCAGTTTTATACTTTTTTTCTTAACAGTACTTTAGTCTTTTTCTTCTTCATTTTGTGTCACCATGTCCTGTCCTACAGAAAAGTTAATTTTCTTCGTTTTATGTCACCAAAAGTTAATTTTTTAATCTCTTCTTCCCCAGTGCGGCATGGAGGGAGTGGCTCCGAATGAGTATGCGGGCGCCAAGGGTGCCAGTGCACAGTACATGGGCATGGGCGTGCGGGCGGACGGGCGTTTGTCCAAGGGGGCGTGTAAGGAGGACCTACACGTATTAGCTCCTTCCGATGACGAGGACATTAGCCTCAAGAGCCTGGCATCACTCCTGAAGGATTACCGACCTGAGGATCACGACGTGGAAGACTGCGGCGCGGGCGTGATGTGGACGGACCTGATGGAGCCTGACGCCGGGGGCCGCTGCGGAAGCGGGGCGGAAGGAGCGGGCGCCGCAGGGGCCCTGGCCGTCCGCTTCGCCGAGGACGACGTCGGCCGCGATAAAGGTGAGTAGCGAGGGCGTGTTGTGTGGTTGCTGATTTTTGTTTAATGGGGAAGGTAGTGAAGCACAAGTCGAAACGGGATGAGATTGTCATAGAAATTAAGTGTTTTTTATTTTTGGGTCGGGGAAAGATATGAGATAAAAAACGTCCCTTTACACGCACACGCACACGCACACGCACACGCACACGCACACACACACACCACACACACACACACACACACACACACACACACACACACACACACACACACACACACACACACACACACACACACACACACGGAAGAGCAACGCGATGATTAAGGGATGGTAAATGCGAGGCCTTGATTGATTGTAATCACTGTGCCATTCTCATTGATTATGCATTAGTGAGATGAATGTCATTAGGACTGCTGCCATGATTATTTTTAACTTTTATCTCACGTATATGTATCATTTATGTATTTATGTTCATGATATGTACATAAAATATCTATCTATCTATCTATCTGTTTGTCTATATATAAAACACTGTATGTAGGACATGCATATAGATAGATACATCTATGGATCTCATAGATATACATTTATCTATCTAGCTATGCGATCGATGTGCATGCCTAGACTGATAGACATACATTAATTTCTGTGTATATGCATGTCCGTATATATATGAATATTCATTGGGTCATGTCTTGCACAATTCTAACAACCCGGCCATATATTAGGCCTTATATTGTCTTTGTATGTTTGTCTGTGTTTGCGTAGTGTTAGTGTGCAATTGTTTGTCAGTAATAAACGCATGCCAAGTCAGACAAATTATCAGAGTATCCCCTGTGATCCGCCGATGCTTAAAGAAAACGGGATTGTCAGTCCTTTTGGAGATCGCGTAGCAGGGCGAGGTGGTGATGAATTAATCTTTTGTGAGAAATGGAATTCGTCGAGAAGTGTTAAGGGAAGGATATGTGAACGAGAAGAAGAGGCAGAGGAATGAGGAGGGGGAGGAGGAGGAGGAGGAGAAGGAGAAGGAGAAGGAGAAGGAAGAGAAGAAGAAACAGAGAGGAAGGGAGAGAGAGGGAGGAGAAAAGGAAAAGTAGTAGTTGTAAGGAGGAAGGGAAAAAAAAGGGCTGCTGCTGCTGCTACTACTACTACTACTGCTTTTACTACAACTACTACTTATTCTACTACTTCTACTGTTACTACTACTACTACTACTGGCTGTGCTACTACTACTACAATTACTAGTTCTACTTCTACTACTACTACTGTTTACTTACTTCTATTATTACTATACTGTTACTATTATTACTACTACTACTGCTACTGCTAGTAATAAAACCATTTATAGTATTGGTGGTGGTGATAAAACACTACCATTGTTACTACTATTGCTGCTACTGCTGATCTCGATAGTAATCACGGAAAAAGTAATATTCAATAATAACGATATACAACGAAAAAAACGACGCTATCAAGAGAAAAGAAACAAAACGAATATCCGGGGGAGGAAACGGCGGAAGTGGTCTTGAAGTCTCATGGACGACAGTGCCATGGGGAGGGAGGAGGGGGGGTAGTGCCATGGGAGGGATGGGGATAGTGCCATGGGGGGAGGGGGGATAGTGCCATGGGGGGAGGGGGGGATAGTGCCATGGGGGGTGCCATGGGGGGATGGGGATAGTGCCATGGGGGAGGGAATGGGGGATAGTCCCACGGGGGAGGGTGACAGGGGATAGTCCCATGGGGAGGAGGGGGATGAATGGATGGGGTAATGTCATGGGGAGGGAGTGGGAGAGGGGGGGTGAATGGGGGGGAGGGTTGGGTTGAGGGTTAAGGGTTAGAGGAAGTTGAGAGGGAGAAAGGTGGCCGGGAGGAGAGGACGTCAAGGGAAGAGGAGGGGGAGGAGAAGGGAGGAGGAGAGAAGAGGAAAGAAACGGAATGGGAGGGAGTGAGGGAGGAAGAGGGGGTGAGGAAGGTGGAGGAAAGTACATGGTGAGAGAGAGAGAGAGAGAGAAAGAGAGAGGAAGGTAGGTTATGATATTTTAGGTTATTTATGGAGGTAATAATAGAAGAGATTGGGGAAAAGGGAAGAGAAAGAAGGTATGAAGAGAAATCGAGTAAAGATGTTGAAACAAAGTAAATGAAAGGGAATGGAAATCTACCACAGTAAGGAAATAATATGTCATGATAAGAAATGATCGAAGAAAAGAAATCAAACAAAGCAAAAAAAAAAAAAAATGAAATGTAGAAATTACTAACGAACGAAGGAGGGGATAGACGGAATTACAGAAAAAAGAGTAAAAGAATAAATTCCCGAAATTACGAATGGAAGGAAGTACCGAGAAGCGAAAAGAGAAAGCGGACGGAAGTAAAGAAAATGACAAGTCGACGCCCAAGGTAACGAGAGGAAGAAAGAAGAGAGAATACAAACACCAAAGAACATAAAAAATGAATAGATCAAACAAAAACAAATAAAGGAGAGAGAAGAGAAGAGAAGCGAAGCGCCTACGTGCAGGTGGAGTTGCCCGGGCAGCTTCGAGACGAGGTATGACGTCACTGGGGGCTGGTTTGACGTCATCAGGGCCTTGAGAGGACCTGACCTCTGCCTTGCCCGAGGAGGGAGGGGTGGAGGGGTATGAGGAGGCTATAAGGGAGAGGGTATTGAGGGTACTAGGGGGGTATGTGGGGGCTATGGAGAAGAGGGTATTGGGGGTATTAGGGGTATTTTGCGGAGAGGAGGTTGGGGGTATGAGGGAGAAGGGGTCTAAGAGGGTACGGGTGGAGGGTAAGGGGTATAGAGTTGGGTTGGGGGAGGGAGGGGTAGTGATAAGCAGGGTAAGGACTCGCAATAGGGTACAGACGGAGTGGGTGAGGGGGAAAAGAGGGTCAGGAGATGGGTAGGGGAGGGGGGGAGTGGGTGAGGAGGAAAGGATTGTCTGGAGGGAGGAGGGGGGGGGAGGGGGAGGAGTAGGTGGCATAGTTGGGAAAAGGGGGAGGAAGGAGGATCAGGAGGGGAGAAGAAGGGTCTGGAGGGGGGGGAGAGTGCAAAGTGGGGTGAAGGGGAAGGAGGATCAGGAGGGGAGAAGAAGGGTCTGGAGGTGGGAGAGTGGCAAAGTGGGGGAAGGGGGAGGGGGAAGGGGGAGGGAGTAAAATACGCACTTGTCGGCAATAGAGTTTGATTCGGGAGGTGGGTCGCCCGGCGGAGATTGCGGCCGCCGTGGCTGTTTTTGCGGTGGGTGTGGGATTTGTTTGCGATTGTACGATGGTTGTAGTTATATTTTTTACATCTTTACTGTTATTATTGTTATTTTTTATATTGTTGTTACTATTACTGCTGTTACTACAATTACTCATTACTGTCATTATGTTATTACTATTATTACTAACTACTATCACTACTTTTATTTGCGATTACTGCTATTACTATAATTACCATTACTGCAACTACTATTACTATAATTACTATTAATTTACTATTACTATATTACTATTACTGCATTTACTATTACTATAATTACTATTACTATTTGCAATTACTAATTACTATTACTATAATTACTATTACTGCATTTACTATTACTATAATTACTATTACTGCAATTACTATTACTATAATTACTATTACTGCAATTACTATTACTATAATTACTATTACTGCATTTACTATTACTATAATTAGTATTACTGCATTTACTATTACTATAATTACTATTACTGCAATTACTGTTACTACTACTTGTTCGTGTGGTGATTGACTACTGAAGGCGTGTTTATTTATTTATTTTTTCTTTATATCACAGTATAATTCTTGTCGACACTGTTCAAAAGTAACATGTTCGCTGCAACATTTTATCGCTTATTTTCCTTGTTTGAACTGTGAAAACGGGAAAAGGAAAGATGGCGGGGGGGGGGGGGTTGTGGATTCAGTTATACGTCGTTGTTCACTGGCCTTGGCCGGGAGTTCAACAGGGAGGTGTTTTTCAGATTGAACTGGAAATGTTTGTATTTATCTTGGAGATTTACCTGTCTTCAGTAGCTTTTCCATTTTCGTTATTTTCTCTTGTTTTTTTTTCATATATTCTTTCATTTTTTTCTCTCTCTCTCGCTCACCTCTCACCCTCTCTACTCTCACTCTCACTCACTCTGTCTTACTTTTACTCTTGCTCTTACTTATTACCTTTCTTACACTTCATTCTTACTCTTACTCTTATTCACACAAAAACATTTGCTCGCTTAATCTTAGATTCTAAACACAATAGATTTGACAATTGTTTTGCAATGTATGCCCGTCACATTCGACAATGACATCATTAGCATATTTCCCCGCGGTAAACAAAACCTTTTTTTTTATTCAAGGGAAGGAAGTGGGTTAAATGGCTAAATATTTAGACAAAGAGAACGAAGAGAAGAAAAGAAAACGAGAAGGAAAAATGGAAAAGAAGAAAGAAAACGAAGCCCGATGTGTAAACGTGTTTGACCCAGGCGCTGACTTCAAATACTGGGTCACGTGTTTTTTTTTTATGTTGGTGTTTGCTTTTATGTTTTGTTTGAATTGTTTGTGGTTTGTGTGTGTGGTTGGTCTTGGTCTCGTTCGCGTTGGTTTATAAATTCGGTGTCGAGTTTAACGAGGGGAAAGGTGTGAGGGTAATATTTTTCTTCCTTATCGGTCACTTAGATAATTTTTTTGCGTCCTGAAGTGAGGGCGAGAGAGCGCGGGAGAGAGAGAGAGGTGGTGTGAATCTAGGACAACCTTGGTCTCTTTTTTCTTTCTCTCTCTTCTCTTCTCTTCTCTTCTCTTCTCTTCTCTTCTCTTCTCTTCTCTTTCTCCCCTCTCTCCCTCTCCCCCTCTCTCTCCCTCTCCTCTCTCTCTCCCTCCCTCCCTCCCTCCTCCCTCCCTCCCTTCCCCCCCCCCTCCCGTTCTTCTGCTTCTTCATTTTCTCCTCCTTTCATCCCCCCTCTCTTTTCCCTCCCCCCTCTCCTCTTCTCCATCCCCTCTCCTCTTCTCCATTCCCCTCTCCTCTTTTCCATCCCCTCTCCTCTTCTCCATCCCCCTCTCCTCTTCTCCATTCCCCTCTCCTCTTTTCCATCCCCCTCTCCTCTTCTCCATCCCCTCTCCTATTTTCCATCCCCCTCTCCTCTCTCCCTACCCCACCTCTTCCTCTCCTCCCTCCCCCCCTCCCCCCTTCACTTTCTCCCACCCTTCCTCTCCTCCCTCCCCCCTTCACTTCTCCCTCCTTCAATGTCCCTCCCTCCCTCTCTCCTCCTCCTCCTCCTCCTCCTCCTCTCCTCCTCCTCCCCCTTCCCTTCCTTTGGTTGAGTAGGAGAGTAAATAGGTACTAAGGGGAAAGAGTGTGCCGTGTCTACATTACTTTTATTGCGTATATTTGCTGTGTTGTTGAATTGCGGTAATATATTTTAAGATGTTTTCTCATAAGATTTAACGTATTTGTAATAGATTTTAAGGTAGTTTGTAATAGGATTTAAGGTTTTTGTAATAGATTTTAAGGTATTTTTCCTTGGTGATTAGTTATTTCATTGTTATGTGTTGTATATTGATATCTTTTTTCTATGTTATTGTTAAATTCATAATGATTATTGTTATAATCATCATTATTCATGTTATTATAAGTAGTATTCGTGTTATTGTTATTATCATCATCATCAGTATTATTATTGTAATTATTATTATTGTCATCACCACCATCATCATCACCATTATTGTTTTGAATATTATTGATTTTTTGTGCGTTTTCCAATTTCATTCCATCTGGTAGCAACTTTATCATCTCGTAACTATTATTTTTTTGACTGTTACATTTCGTACCCTGATATTATTATGGATCGTGTCACGTCCATTGTCACATTTACTGTCGCATTCCATTTTGTAATTAATTATATCAAATTATGTACGAAGTGCATGGCAGAAAAAAAATACAAATACAGAATTTTTTTTTTTTTTTTTTTTTTACAAATACAGAAAACCGAGGATTTGACAGAAAGGTTTTTATCTATTATACACGGATAAGAGAGCGAGAGAGTAGTATGGAAAATAGATTTTTTTTTTTTTTTTTAATATTTGGCAATATGGAAAAATAGATTAACGCATTTTAAAAGTATTTGGCGATGGAAATAATAAGAATTAGTGAATAAGTATAATTTCGAAAAAAAAACTTGTATGTATACGGCATATATATTTACTTTAATTGTTCCACATCAGTTCCAAGGCTTTATAAAAAAAAAGTGGGACCAGAAATATTACCACACTGTTTTTACCTGCATGTGTAACTGTATATAGAATGATCAGCTACGCATCAGCAAACAAACAAACAAAAACAGACCCATAAATATTACCATACGCCATTTCTACCTCTTTGTGTCGGGTAATTATTATTCGCGTGCTTAAAAACATCAAGATTTCAGATAAGCAGAGGTAACGTGGTATAGTGAGAAGTCGTTTATTGTGTCAATCATAGATGGCGTTGGTCGGAGGTGGTGGGGGGGAGAGGAGGGGGCAAGGTAGCGCTCGGAAAAAGTGGTTTGCGGGAATAGGAATAGGTAGCGAATGGCCTATTTATTGTTAATAATGGGGTGATGAGGTGGTTGGTCGTTAGTGTGTTGTTGTTGTTGTTATTAGGTGTAGTTCTTGTAGTAGTAATAGTGTCCGTCGTCGTCGTTATGATCACCACAATCACTATCACCATCATCGTCGTCGTCGTTATTGTCATCATTTCCATCATCGTCATCGTCGTCGTCAACATCATCGTCGTCGTCATCATCGTCATCGTCATCATCGTCACATCATCGTCATCGTCAACATCATCGATTGCATCATCATCATCATCATCGTCAATCATCGTCATCAATCATCATCATGTTTGTTATTCCTGATTGTACGAAAGGGGAGAGACAAAGAGAAAGAGAAATACGAAAACAAGAAACAGACGAATGCATGAAAGGAAAGAGACAGAATGTGAAAGAAAAATGGGAAAAAAAGAGGAGGGCACAAAAGGCGTGAAAAAAAGAAACAAAAAGAGAAAGCGAAATAAGAAAACAACAAGACACACGAAGACACGAAAGTAGAGAGAGAGGAAAAAGGAGAGGAAAAAAGACATTAGACAGAGAACCAAGGACAAAGAACGAGGGGGGGGGTGAGAGACGCAGGCCCCAAGAAACACGCGAGAGACGAGGAATGAGGACGAGAGAGAGACAGACAGACAAACGGGATAATGCGCGCTTGGGGAGACACCTTCGGAAAGGTCGGCGCGGGGACCTTCGGCAGACATTCGGGGGAACACTGGGCGGACTTTTTTTCGGGGGGGGGGGGGGGTAGAGGGTATGGGATAGGAGGGGGTAGAGGGAGGGTGGTGGGGGAAGAGGGAGGGGGAGGGAGGGGTGATGGGGAGGAGAGGGTATAGGGGGTAGAGGGAGGGGTGGTGGGGGTAGGAGGGGAGGGGTGGTGGGGGGCAGTGGAAGTGAGGGGAGGAGAGGGTGTGGGGGCATTGGAGTTAGGTGGAGGGGTGATGGGGAGGAAGAGGGTATGGGGGCATTGGAGGTAGGGGAGGGAGGAAGAGGGAGGTGGGGGCAGTGGAGGTAGGTTGATTGAGATGGGGAGGAAGAGGGGGGTGGGGCAGTTGAGGTAGGGGAAGGGGAGGGGTTGGGTTTTGAAGACAGAGGGGAGGTGGAGGAGTGGGAGGGGAGGGAGAGGAAGAGGGAGGTTAGGGACTGGGGTGTAGGGGGTGTTGAAGACTTTTTTTTTTTTTTTTAGGGGGGAGGGAGGTGGGTGGGTGTGGGGTAAGGGATGGGGAGGCGTGGAGGGTTTTAAGACTTTTTTCGGGGTTGGGTAAAGTAGGTAGGGGGTTACAGGATGGGGATATTTTTTTCTCTGGGGGGGGGGGAGGAGAAAGGCGTAATGTATTGGTCTCAATTTGTGTATTTACGTAATCTGTGGTTTTGTTTCTCTCTGTTTCACTGTCTCTCTCTCCCTCGCTACTTCTCCCTTTCTCTCCCTCTCCATCCGTCCCTCCCTCTATTTCTCACTCACACACGCACACACTAACACACACACTCACTGCACACACTAACACACACCACACTAAACACACACACACTAACATGCACACGCACACGCACACGCACACGCACACACTAACACTAACACACTAACACGCACACACACACACACACACACACACACACACACACACACACACACACACACACACACACACACTCACTCACTCACTCACTCACTCACTCACACTCACACTCACACTCACACTCACACTCACACTCACACACACACACACACACACACACACACACACACACACACACACACACACACACACACACACAACACACACATCACACTCACACTCACACTCACACTCACACTCACACTCACACTCACACTCACACACACCATCACCAACCACCACCAACCACCACCACCATTATCATCATAAAAGAGCGTGTTAAAAAAAAGAGCAAATAAAAGTCATGATCAGTTTAAAAAGTTCCCAAGAAATGTTAAAGTTCAGAACACCTAGATGGCAACACTGTTTTTTTTTCTAGAAGCAGATTTTATGTAAACATGAAAGTCTGCAATATTGCATATTTATGTTGCTATTGACTGACACAAGTGCAGCGTGACTCAGATGTAAAAAGCAAAGATGTGACCATGATTTATTCAGTTTCGGGAAGAAATTATCAACGCAAATATTTTTCACCTCATTTCTTTAATTATCGTTATTACTCCAGTTCTTCCTTTCTTTCTTCATCTCTGTATCTCTCCCTCCTTAATTTCGCATGATTAAAAACACAAAACGTCTTCATTCTATGTAGATAACCTTGTAGATACTTTAGGGTAAATTACATAAGAAAAAAGAGTTTTAACAGACGTTTTTTCTAGTCTCTACCCACTATGCATTTATTATACATTTCCATCCTTCTTGCTGTTTAGTTCTCGCTTCCATTTCCAAATCGGATATAGGAAAAGGGAACGACGTTTTATGCTTGTTAGACACGTGACTGGTTTGGCGATGGCAGATCGTCGTGGAGGCAAACAGGCAAAAGGGGCGGGGGGGGGGGGGGTGATGTTTTGGATTTTTTACATTTTCGTGATTTAAGTTTTTTTTTTTCTCTCTGGCTCGCTCTCTCTGTGTCTCTCTGGCTCGCTCTCTCTGTGTCTCTCTCGCTCTCTCTCTGTGTCTCTCTGGCTCGCTCTCTCTGTTCTCTCTGCTCTCTCTCTGTGTCTCTCTGGCTCGCTTCTCTGTCCTCTCTCTGTCTCTCTGGCTCGCTCTCTCTGTGTCTCTCTGTCCTCTCTGGCTCGTCTCTCCTGTGTCTCTCTGCTCTCTGGCTCGCTCTCTCTGTGTCTCTCTGGCTGCTCTGTGTCTCTCTCTCTCTCTCTCTCTCTCTCTCTCTCTCTCTCATCTCTCTCTCTCAACTCTCTCTATTCTCTCTCTCTCTCTCTCTCTCTCATCTCATGCTCTTCTTCCTCTTCCATCTCTCTCTCTCTCTTTCTCTCTCTCCGTCTCATCTCTCCTCTCCTCTCTCTCACTGTCTGTCTCTCTCT
>NW_020868571.1:143555-148555 GCF_003789085.1 Penaeus vannamei
CTTTTCACTCATCTCCATCAATACTTCATCTCCACCAACAGACTTCATCTCCATCAATAGCTTCATCTCCATCAATAGAACTTCTCCAAAACAGACTTCATCTCCATCAATAGACTTCATCTCATCAATAGACTTCATCTCCATTCATCTTCCATCAAATTAGACTTCATCTCCAATAGACTTCATTCTCCATCAATAGACTTCATCTCCATCAATGACTTCATCTCCATTTCAATTCTTCATCTCCACCAACAGACTTTCTCATCTCCATCAATAGACTTCATCTCCACCAACAGACCTCATCTCATCAAAGACTTCATCTCCACCAAAAAGACTTCATCTCCATCAATAGACTTCATCTCCATCAATAGACTTTCATCTCCATCAATAGCTTCATCTCCATCAATAGACTTCATCTCCACCAATAGACTTCATCTCCATCAATAGACTTCATCTCCATCAATAGACTTCATCTCCACCAACAGACTTCATCTCCATCAATAGACTTCATCTCCATCAATAGACTTCATCTCCATCAATAGACTTCATCTCCATCAATAGACTTCATCTCCACCAACAGACTTCATCTCCATAGACATCAATTAGACTTCATCTCCATCAACTAGACTTCATCTCCATCAATAGACTTCATCATAGACTCATCTCAAATATCTCCATCAATAGACTTTCATCTCCATCAATAGACTTCATCTTCCATCTCTTCATCTCAACCAACAGACTTCATCTCCATCATAGACTATCTCCATCAATAGACTTATCATTCATCTCCATCAATAGACTTCATCTCCATCAATAGACTTCATTCTCCAACAGACTTCATCTCCATCAATAGACTTCATCTCCATCAATAGACTTCATCTCCATTCATCTCCATCAATAGACTTATCTCTCATCAATAGACTTCATCTCCCATCAATAGACTTCATCTCCATCAATAGACTTCATCTCCATTCGAGATCTCCATCAATAGACTTCATCTCCATCAATAGACTTCATCTCCATCTCCATCAATAGACTTCATCTCCACCAACAGACTTCAGTCTCCATCAATAGACTTCATCTCCATCAATAGACCTTCATCTCCACCAACAGACTTCATCTCCATCTAGACTTCAGACTTCATCTCATCAATAGACTTCATTCTCCATCAATAGACTTCATCTCCATCAATAGACTTCATCTCCATCAAACAGACTCAGACTTCATCTCCATCAATAGACTTCATCTCCATCAATAGACTTCATCTCCATCAATAGACTTCATCTCATCATCCAACTAGACTTCATCTCCATCAATAGACTTCATCTCCATCTCAATAGACTTCATCTTCCATCAATAGACTTCATCTCCATCAATTAGACTCATCTCCATCAATAGACTTCACTCCACCAACAGACTTCATCTCCACCACAGACTTCATCTCCATCAATAGACTTCATCTCCATCAATAGACTTCATCTCCATTCATCTCCATCAGACTTCATCTCCATCAATAGACTTCAATCAATAGACTTCATCTCCATAGACTTCATCTCCATACTTCATCTCCATCAATAGACTTCATCTCCATCAATAGACTTCATCTCCATCATCCACAATAGACTTCATCTCCATAGACTTCATCTCCATCAATAGACTTTCATCTCCATCATAGACTTCATCTCAGACTTCATCTCCATAATAGACTTCATCTCCATCAATAGACTTCATCCATCAATAGACTTCATCCCATCAATAGACTTCATCTCCATCAGACTTCATCTCCATCAATAGACTTTCATCTCCATCAATAGACTTCATCTCCATCAATAGACTTCATCATCATCCATCTCCATCAATAGACTTCATCACATCTCCACCAATAGACTTCATCTCCATCAATAGACTTCATCTCCACCAACAGACATCAACTCCATCAACAGACATACACAAGTTGGAACCACATAAGTCTACCACAGATCCAGCACATGAGACCACATGGCACAGCGCCACAAAGCTCCATCGAAGACCTCCCTCACCACGGAATTCCCCAACCATAAACCTCCTCCACCACAGAGCTCCCCGACGACAGATTCCTCCACCATAGAGCCCCCACCACAGAGCTCTCACCAAAGCCCTCCTCTCACCAAGAGCTCCTCCCCGAGCCTCCACCACAGAGCTCCCTCTCAACTCCTCCATCAAAGACCTCCCCCACCACAGAGCTCCTCCATCAAAGACAGCGAGCTCCTCCAAAGCCCCCTAGACTCCCCCACCACCTCCTCCACAAAGACCTCACCACAGAGCTCCCTCACCAAAAGCCCTCCTCCCCCACAGACCTCCCCCACCACAGAGCTCCTCCATCAAAGACCTCCTCAGAGCTCCTCCATCAAAAGACCTCCCCCACCACAGAGCTCCCTCACCAAAGCCCTCCTCCCCCCCACAGAGCTCTCCATCAAAGACCTCCCCACCCACCAGAGCTCCTCATCAAAGACCCCCCGCCCCCCAGCGAGCTCCTCCAAAGGCTTCCTCCACCATAGAGCTCCCCCCACCACAGAGCTCCTCCATCAAAGACCTCCCCCACCACAGAGCTCCCCACCAGCGCCTCCTCCCCCACAGAGCTCCTACACAGAGCTTCCTCACCATAGAGCTCCCCCACCACAGAGCTTCCTCCACCATAGAGCTCCCCCACCACAGAGCTTCCTCCATCAAAACCTCCCCCACCACAGAGCTCCCTCACCAAAGCCTCCTCCCCCCCACAGACCTCCCCCACCACAGAAGCTCCTCATCAAAGACCTCCCCCACCACAGAGCTCCTCCATCAAAAGACCTCCCCCACCACAGAGCTCCCTCACCAAAGCCCTCCTCCCCCCACCACAGAGCTCCCCATCAAAGACCTCCCCACCCACAGAGCTCCTCCATCAAAGACCTCCCCCCCCCAGCGAGCTCCTCCAAAGGGCTTCCTCCACCATAGAGCTCCCCCACCACAGAGCTCCTCCATCAAAACCTCCCCACCACAGAGCTCCCCCACCAGAGCCCTCCTCCCCCCACAGAGCTCCTACACAGAAGCTTCCTCCACCATAGAGCTCCCCCACCACAGAGCTTCCTCCACCATAGAGCTCCCCCACCACAGAGCCCCGGCCGGTGTCCGTGCGGCCACGTGACACCTCACCCACCCCGCGAACATCGATCTGCGTGAGCGTGTGGTCCTCGCCCCGACCTTGTCACCCTGCCGCACTCACTGACCGACCTTACTCACCCACTCACTCACTCGTTAACTTACTCACCCACTCGCTAACTTACTCATCCACTCACTCACTCGCTAACTTACTCATCCACTTCACGCTCGTTAACTTACTCGTTAAACTCACCCATCGCTAACTTACTCATCCACTCACTCACTCGCTTTACTCACACTCACTCGCTTTAACTTACTCACTCGTCAACTTACTCACTCGTTAACTTACTCACCCACTCACTAACTCACCCACTTAATCGCTCGTTCACTTACTTACCCACTCACTCACTCGTTACACTCGTTCACTTACTCACCCACTCACTCACTCTTACTTCACTTTACGTTAACTTCTCACCCACTCACTCACCTACTTGTTAACTTACTCGTCTCTCAACTTAACCACCACTTGTCCACTCACTCGTTTACTCGTTAGTTTGCCTGCTTACTCAACTACTCACCCGCACATCTGTTCACTTGCTAACTACCAACCTTACCCACTCACTCACTCAATCACTCACTCCTTAACCTACTCATTCACTCGTTCACTCGTTAACTTGCTAGCTCACTTAATACCTCACTCTCTCGTTCACCTGTTCACTCTCGCACTGACTGACCTGCCTTACTCACTCACTCATTATCTTGCTTGTTCAATCAACGACTCATTCACTCGTCCACCTGTTCACTCGCTGGTTCACTCACTCACCGACATTACTGACTCACTGATCCACTTACTCAATCGCCCTTACTCATCCTTCCACGTTCTCCCTCACATTTCCCCACCCTTACTCACCCTCCATCGCCCTTACTCACCCTTCCACGCTCCACTCACCCTTCCACGCTCTCACTCTCATTTCTTACTCACCCTCCTCGCCCTTTCTCACCCTTCCACGTTCTTACTCATCCTCCCACGTTCTTACTCACCCTTCCACGCTCTCACTCTCATTTCCCCACCGTTACTCACCCTCCATCGCCCTTACTCACCCTTCCACGCCCTCATGCATCCTTCTACACACTTACTCACACCCCTACACCGCCTCTTCAAACACAATCTTCAGAAACCAATAAAAAAATAGTAAAAAAAAAAAAAATGAACGGAACGAAAGGGACGGAGAAAAAAAAGAAAGAAAAAGCGAGAAAAGAGAGAGAGGAGAAAAAAAAAGGCTGATTCTTTAACGTCCAAACAATACGCCAGAAATGAGTCCTCTGCCGTCGGGGTAGAATCTAAAAATAGAAACACCCCGCAGAAGTAATGATAACAAAAGAAAAAGTGATATGGAGTCAATGTTTTTTTTATCATATCTTTATCATTTTCTCTTTCTCTCTCTCTATTGATCTCTCTATCTCTTTATCCATCTATCTCTCTACCCTGCTACCTTTTCCTCCCTCTCTCTTCTCTCTCTTCCTCTGTCTGTCTCTGTCTGTCTGTCTGTCTCTCTCTCTCTCTCTCTCTCTCTCTCTCTCTCTCTCTATCCCTCTCTCTCTATCCCTCTCTCTCTCTCTATCCCTCTCTCTCTCTCTCTCTCCCTCTCTCTCTCTCTCTATCCCTCTCTCTCTCCCCTCTCTTCTCCTCTCCCTCCCTCCCATTCTCTTTCTCTCTCTAATTCCGTGTCTATTTCTGTCCCTCTGTCTACCTTCGTATATCTGGTCCCTTCTCTCTTATCCCTGTCTCTGTCTTTCTCTTTTCTTTTCTCTCACTCTATTTCATTCCTTCTTTTATGTTTCTAATATACTGTATATGTAGAGAAAGAGAGGGAGAGAGAGAGAAA
>NW_020868571.1:151055-153555 GCF_003789085.1 Penaeus vannamei
CGTTTAGGTAAGTATTTGAGTGGGTACGCGTGCGTGCGAGCGTGCGTGTAGCCCACACGTAAACAACCGCCATGCGACCGGTCCAGAGCCTCCCTCTCCGATGCCAAAACATCCACGAGATCCCCTCCCCTCCCCCTCCCCCTCCCCCTCCCACCCCCACCCCCATCCCCACCCGTCAACCAAGACAAAGCCCTCAGACCACCTCCCTCCCGTAAGCACAAGAACCTGCTCCGGCATCCTTCCCGCAGCCAAGGTCACGCAGCCGAGAAACCAGGTCACACGCGTTCCCCTGGCGAGACTTTTTAATTAAAAAAGTACCGTAAGAAGGTCTGGATGTCGTCCGTGTACTTGGCGACGCGTGAAGGATTCTCACCGACCGCGCACGCTTTACGTAAGTCGACGTCGAGTAAGAATATATGTGGGAAACGACGTACAAAATATAGGCCTATGGGCGTGGTTATAATCATTGCGTGAACGCGCTACTAAAACAGCAATAATAATAATAAAAAAACAGGTAAAGGAACCAGGCCTATATAATTACCAAAAAACAGCTGTTCCTGATATATGTAACCCTCCACGTCTATACGGGGACGTGGAGGGTAACACCCACAATTATAAAGTAACTTTAAATTAAGTAGAATTTCACATGGACTTTATTCCTAAATCAATTTCCATATCAATAGACAAAGTAAAAACTAAGTTCAATGTAAAAACTTAGAAGAAACAAAACTTACTGGACAGCCAAGGGTTTTCCTAAGGGAGAAGATTCTGTTCAAAAGTCCCCCTTACCCCCAAAATCCAGTGATGAGGAAAAACAATGCCCAAAAAATCCATAAGCAGCTAAAATAAAGTACCCAACGAAATCCACCGTCCCCGAAACACACTACACACAAAACCTACCCCCGATCACACACACCCCTCAGCCCGTGTATGTACGACGGCAGTGCGTGAGAATGCATGAAAGCAACAAAAAAATAAATAAATAATAATAATAATAATAATTCAAGGATAGAAAAGAAGACACGCGAAGGTCCCTTTAAACCCTCCGAGCCGCGTGCCTCGTGCGAGAACCAACCAGTACCCAAAAAGGCGAGATCAACCGAGGAAAAGACTCGACGTGCCTTCCATTAGTGACATGCCTTCCTTCGAGATGCACACGAGCCGACAAGAACTCTGAGAAGAACTCCGAGGACTCCGGATGAAGATACGAGGAGGCTATACCCGGTCTGCCCTTCCTTCCTTCGTTGTTTCCTTCCTTCCTTGCTATTTTCTTTCCCTCGCTCTTTTCTTCTTTTCTATCGTCTTTCCTTCGTTCTTTCCTTCCTTTCTATCTTCTTCCCCTCGTTCTTTCTTCCTTATCTTCTTTCCTTCTTTTCTTCCTTTGTTCTTTCCCCCGTTATTCCTTTCCTTCCTTTCCTTCTTCTACTTTCTTTTTTTATTCTTCCCTCCTCGCTTTATCTCTCTCTCCCTTCTACTCCTTCCATCCCTCCCCTGCCTCTCTCCCTTTCCCAGACTCTCCCTTCTACTACCTCTATCCCTCCCTATCTCCCATTCTCTCTTCCCTTTCCCTCTACTCCTTCCCCCCTCCCTCCCCTCTTCCTCCTCTTCTCCCCCTCCCCCTCCCCTCTCCCCCTCCCTCAATCCTCCCTCCCTCCCTCCCACCTCCCCCTGCCCCTCCCCCCTCCCCCTCTCTCCCTGCCCTTCCCTCCCTCCCTCCCTGGACTCACACATCTCGATCTCCGTCAGGTGTTTAGCCGACGACGAAGGCCACGGACGACGTCGGGGCGTGTCCCTCGGGCCGCTACGTCAGCTTAGCGCCCGACGTCGGTGTCATGTCATCTTCGACAGGCACCGCCGCGACCCACGAGGACTCGGCTTCGGAGCGCCGACCCCCGAGCCTCGGCCAACCCGCCTCTTGGGACTCTTTCGCTTCTGGTTCCTTGTTTGTTTGTTTGTTTTTCTATCGCTCTATTTCGTGTTTATGTATTCATCCACTTCACTCTCATCTTCATCCATCCGTCCATCCTTTCCTCCATCTTTCTTTCTTTCTATCTCCCGTTTCTTTCTTTCTTCCCCACCTTTCTTCCTTCCTCTCTTTCTTTCTTTCTCTCTTTCCTCCTTCCTTTCCTTTCTTTCCTTTTCTTTCCTCCCTTCCCCTCCCGTATAAGGAGGAGAAAAGGAGGATGTAGGCCTATGTAAGAATAGTAGGCTGGAGTCTGCATAGGGAATAGGGGGGGGGGGAGGCAGGGCAAAGTATGGGTCATGGGGGAGGAGAGGGGCGTTGGGGGGGGGGAAGGTGGGTTAACGAAAGGGGGAAAAGGATGGAGGGATAAGAGAAAGACCCAGTAATGGCAGCAACAAAATGAAAAGAGGGAGAGACAGAGACAAAGAATGGGGGAGAAGGGGGGGGGCAGTCACGGAAGGCGAAAAAAGGGGGGAGGGGTAACATAAAACAAAACTTCAAGTGGCAGGGACCGAAGGGGGAAAGGGGAAAGTTAGG
>NW_020868571.1:158555-168555 GCF_003789085.1 Penaeus vannamei
TAATTCTACTGCACGTCACCATTATCGCCCCAATTATTAATCATTACAACGGCCATGACATATAAAGTATTAGACATACCCGCAATCTATACAAGTAGTCACGCGGCAATCATGCAATTAACAAGACACTTTATCACATGATGAGTAATTTACATAATCCCTGACGAGCGAAAATGGTTTACTGCAATTTAGTCTAAAAACAAACATCCCGTAATGAAGTTACTCTGATTGCCGAAGCACTTTGCAATTCGCACGAGAGTGATGACTAATTCCAAAAGCTTGCGACTAACTATACTATGCATCGCCGCTAATGCATGCTTATCAAAGAGGTAATGAATAACAACAACTATCATTGATAATTGAATAAACATACTGCGCATGCACGCACATGCACGGGCGGACATGAACAAAATCACACACGTAAATACATCTGTACACACATTGCAATGGCACCACAAACAACCCACCACATCAAGCCACTCATCACAACACAATATAACACACACCATAACACAACACAATACAACACAAAATACAACATAACACAACACAATACACCATAAAACAACACAAAATACATCATAACACAATACAACACCATAAAACACCATAAAACAACACAAAACAATAAATCATAACAACACGCGACACCATAACCTAAATCTAACGCTATCAGCCACAACAATCCATGCACTCCCCTCACCATGTCAACCTCTGAGTGTGGAGAGCCTTCGCAGACACAGATCGAGACAGATGTGAGACAGCGGCTAAGTAGGAGGGAGGGAGGGAGGAAAGAATGAAGAAAGAAGGAAGGGGGAGAAGGAGGGAGGGAGGAAGGAGGAAAAAAATGAAAGGAGTAGCAACACGAAGAGGAAAAGATAACGCAACATGACGCACCGAACAAACCAAACAAGAAAATATACAAACCCTTCGCCTCCCTCCTCCCCCCTCCCCCTCCCCCTCCCTCCTCCCCCCTCCCCCACGCCCAGCCGACCCCCGGGGGAAAGAGACCGAGCACGCGAGGAAAGGCAGCCTCACCCGCCAACGCAGAGACCGAGACCGAGACCGAGGAAGACGAAGAGGCCAGAGGAACGGACGGAAATTAAGGGTAGGGGAAGAAAGAGGAAGGAAGAGAGAAGAAGGAAGAAGGATGAGAGACAAGGAAGGGGGGAAGGAGAGAGGGAAGAAGGATGAGAGATTAGGAAAAAGGGGAGAAGGATGAGAGATTAGGAAGGAGGGAAGAAGGATGAAAGATTAGGAAAGAGGGAAAAAGGATGAGAGATTAGAAGGAGGGAAGAAGGATGAAGATTAGGAAAGAGGAAGGAGAGAGGGAAAGGGATGAGAGATAAGGAAGGGGGGAGGTAAGAGGGAAGAAGGACGAGAGAGTAAGAAGGAGGGAAGGAGAGAGGGACAAGGGAGACAAGGGCGAAGAGGTTACAAAGAGGTAATGGAAAGAGAAAGAGAGAGAGAGAGAGGAGCACGACACAACAAAACTAAACAAAAAACAAAACAAAACAAAACAAAACATACAGAGTCATCCTTACTTACCCCAAGCCACACCCCCTCGCCGAGACCCCCAGAGCGCGAGAGACCGAGACCAGAGACCAGAGACCGAGACTAGAGACCAAGACCAAAGACCGATACTTGAGACCGAGGCCAAAGAACAGAGACCGATCCTGGAGACCGATAATAGCGACCAAGACCAGAAACCTAGACCAGAAACCAGACCAGAGACCGATACTAGAGACCAAGACCAGAGACCGAAGACCCAAGACCGATACTTGAGACCGATCTAGAGCCATGCCGATCCTAGAGACCAATAATAGCGACCAAGGCAGAAACCGAGACTAGAAACCAGACCAGAGACCATGGGGCCAAACCAGAAACTAAGAAACCGAAACCAGAGACCGATACCGATAATAGATCAGAGCCATGGGCCGAAAACCAGAAATCAGAAACCAGAAACCAGAGACCCGAGACCGATAATAGAGACAGAAGACCAGAACCGGAAAAAGGAGACGAGCGCGGGGGTTTCTCGGCCGATGAACACTTCAAGGAGATGCCTGAGCAATGAGAGCGTGTGACCACAGGGGGGTGGGGGGTGGGGGGGTGGGGTGGGAAGGGAATGAAGGGGATGGGGAGGGGGAGGGAATGTGGAATGAAGGACGGAAGGAGGAGGGTGGGGGAGGAGGAGGGAAGGACGGAAAGGAGGAGGCGAGGAATGAGGGAAGAAGGAAAGGACGGAAGGGAGGGAGGAGGAGGGGAAGGGGGAATGAGGGAATGAGAGAATGAGGGGTACTGAAGAGGGAGGGGGAATGAGGGATGAGGAAGGAGGAGGGGGGGAGGATGAGGGAATGAAGGAGGAGGGAGGGGAGGAATGAGGGAATGAAGGAAGGAGGGAAGGCGAGAGGGGGGGAGGAATGAGAGAGAGAGGAGGAGGAAGGGGAATAGAGAGATGAGGGAAGTACTGAAGGAGGGATGGGGGAATGGAAGGAAATGAGGAGGAAGGGGGAATGATGGAGAATGAAGGAATAGGAGGGGTGGGAGGGAACGGGGGAGATGAAGGGGAATGATGAGAATGAGGGAAGGACGGAAGAGGGGGGGAGGAAGGGGAATGAGGAGAATGAAGGAAGGACTGAAGGAGGGAGGGGGGAGGGAATGAGGGAATGTGGGAATGAAGGAAGGACGGAAAGAGGGATGGAGGCAGGAAAGAGGGGAAGGAAAGGTGGATGCAGGGAATGAGGGATGGAATGGGAGAATCGAGGAAGGGGGGCAATGAGGAATGAAGCTTGGAATGAGGGAATGAGAAAAGGAAGGGAGGGAAGGAGTGAAGGAAGGAAGGAAGGAGTGATGGAAGGGAAAAAGAAGAAAATGGAGGAATGAGGGAGTGGAGAAAGGTACGGGCGGAGAGAGATCGAAGGCAGGGAAGCAGAGAAAATGAGAGAATGAAGGAATGAAGGAAGGACGAAAGGAGAGATAAGAAGCAGGGAAGGAATGAAAAGAAAGAAGGAAATGAGAGACGGGAGGAAGAACGAGAGGTGAATAAGAGATGGAAGGAGGGAAGGAATAAAGATATTAAACGAAAGGGGGGAACGCTTCATTATACAACAGAGTGGAGAGGGGTAAGGAGGATAGGAAAGAGGGAAGGAGAAATGGATGAAAGGAATGAGAGAATGCGGGAAGGACGGATGGGGAGATGGAAGCAGGGAAGGAGGGGAAGGATGATGGAAGAAACGTAAGAAAGGAAGGAGGGAAGGGAGAGAGCGACGAAAGGAGGGTGGAAGAAGATAAAAGATAGAAGATAGAAAATGAAAGGAGATAAAATGAGAGGACAGAAAAAGGAAAAAAACGAATAAAAAGAAAGAGGAACGGGAAAAGATAAAAAAATGAAAATAGAGAGAAACGGAGAAGAGAAAAGACAGAGAAAAGAGAAAAGGGAAGAAAGAAAATATGGTGAAAGACTTGGCGTGGTATGAAAATAATGAAGACAGAAAAGAACGGAGAGCGAACGAGAATTACAGAGAAAGACTATTAATAAGGCCAGCCGGGATAGGGAGAAAGGAAGAAAGGAGGAAGGTGGAGTGGGAGGATAGAGGAGGGAAGGATTGGGCGAGGGAAAAAAAGAAAGGACTGAGGAAGGAGAAAGGAAGAAAAAAGGAAGGGAAAGATTGGCGGAGGGAAATAAAGGAAGGAGTGAGGGAGAGAAAGAGAGGAAAGATAGAGGGAGGGAGACAGGGGAAGGAAAGAGTTAGGGAGGGAGCAAGGAAGAGAAGGGAATGATGGAGGAAGCTAGGAAGAGAATGGAATGAAGGAGGGAGCAAATGAGAGAAGGAAATGAAAGAGAAATCAAGGGAGAGAGTAGAATGAGAGACAGCAAAGGAGAGGAGGAAATAAAGGAGGGAACAAGAGAAAGAAGGAATGCAGAAGGGAGCATGGGATGAAGGAGGGAGCAAATGAGAGAAGGGAATGAATGAGGAATCACGGAAGAGAATGGAATGAAGGAGGGAGCAAGGGAGAAAGAGAAGAGAGGGAGAGAGAGGGAGGGAGAGAGACAGAGAGGAGAGGAAGGCAGAAAGACAGAGAGAGGGAGAGAGAGAGAGAGAGAGAGGAGAAAGAGAGAGAGACGAGAGAGAGAGAGAGAGAGAGAGAGAGAGAGAGGAGAGAGAGAGAGAGAGAGAGAGAGAGAGAGAAAGACAGGAGACAGAGAAAGAGAAAGAGAGAGAGAGAGAGAGAGAGAGAGAGAGAGAGAGAGAGAGAGAGAGAGAGAGAGAGAGAGAAGAGAGAGGAGAGAGAGAGAGAGAGAGAGAGAGAGAGAGAGAGAGAGAGAGAGAGAAAGAGAAGAGAGAAAGAGACCGAGAAAGAGAAAGAGAAAAGAGACAGAGGAAAGAGAAAGAGAAAGAGACAGAGAGAGACCAAAAAGAGAACAGAACAGAAAGAAGAGAGAGAAACAAACAGAGTGAGGGGAGGGAAGGAGAGGAGGGGAGGGGAGAGGGAAGGAGGGGGGGGGCGGCGAGGAGAAGGCGAGATGTATAAGCTCGGCAGGCGCTACGATACATATGCACAGCTTTATGACCAGAGGTACGCCTTCGTGAGGTCATTACAGGGGGGGAGGGGAGGGGGGAGGGAAGGTGGAAGGAGGGAGAGGGGGAGAAGAAGACCGAAGGAAGAATGAGGGAGAAGGAGAGCGAGGAAGAAAGAAAGGAAGGGAAAAAGGGGAAGAGGGAGGTAAGGAGGTGAGAGAAGAAGACCGAAGGAAGAATGAGGGAAGGAGAGCGAGGAAGAAAGAAAGAAAGGGAAAAAGGGGCGGGGGAGAAGTAGCGAAGGAAGAGGGAGAGTAGGAGAGCGAGGAAGAAAAGAAAGAAAGGGAAAAGGGGGCGGGAGAAGGAGCAAAGGAAGAGCAGAGAGGAGAGCGAGGAAGAAAGAGGAGCAGAGGGAAAAGGTCGAAGGCTATCCGAGAGGACTGTGGCAAGCGCCGGGACACGGGCGAGGCTGATGTAGTGAGGGAGAGAAGGAATAAAAGACTTATAATTTCGCCCCCCCCCCTTTTTTATATTTTTTTAGCCATTTATTCTCGTATTCCTCTCTCCCTTCTCCCTCTTTTACACCCCTCTCCTTCTCCCTCTTTCTTTACCGCTCTCGACCTTCTGCCTCTTTCTACATGCGCTTTCCTTCTCCCTCTCTCAACACCCCCTCTCCCCTCTCCCTCTTTCTACACCCCTCTCCCTTCTCCCTCTCTCCACACCCCTTTTCCTTACTCCCTCTCTCTCCCACCATCTTCTCTTTCTTCTGTCTCTCCCTCTCCCTCTTCCCTCTCTCTCCCTCATTGAGCTTCCACACCCCCGTTCCCTTACGCCTACCCCCCCCCCCCCCGTGGCAGATGTCTTATCCTCTCCTCGAGAGGGTCTGACACACACACACAAGACATTTACTCATCTCCGAGAACTCATGGCCCTCACTATCGTGCTGGCTGATTGTCATGGTCTTACTCATCATCCTTCCCTCATGGCCTTTACTCATCCCTCCCGCCCCCCTCCCTCCCCTCATCCTCATTTCTCTCTTATCCTCACTCCTTGTCACTCTCCCCCCTCTCTTGTCGTCTTCTCCTTCCCTCAATCCTCGCCTTCCTTCTCCTCACTCTTATCAATTCTCCACTCATCCCCTCCTCTCTCTCCTCCTCATCCTCACTCTCTTATCATCCTCTCCACTCATCCCCCTCCCTCTCATCCTCCTTCATTTCCCTCCCTCTTATTCCCCCCGTCCTTCCCTCCCTTAGAACCCTCTCTTACCACTCCTCCCTCACCCTCACTCCCTTGCCTAAGTGAGCACTCCGATGAATCCTTCGTCACTCCACCATACCACGTGCTATGGTGGAGTGCCTCGGAGCGCTCGCATTTCTTCCTCGCGCCCTTATCACTCCTCCCTCATCTCACGCCCTTAATTTTCCCTCCTTCTTCCTCACTCCTTGCCACTCCTCCTTCTTCCTCACTCCTTGCCACTCCCTCCTTCTTCCTCACTCCTTGCACTCCCTCTTCAAGCCTCCCACTCCCTCTTCCTCACTCCTCGCACTCCTCTTCCTCACTCCTCGCCACCCCTCTTCCTCACCCTCGCCACTCCTCTTCCTCACTCCCTCGCCGCTCCCTCTTCCTCACTCCTCGCACTCGCCTCTTCTCACTCCTTCGCCACTCCCTTTCACTCCTTAGCCACTCCTCCCTCTCCTCACTCCTTGCCACTTCCCTTCTCTCCTACCATTCCTCCCTCCATCTCGCTGCCTTCCTCATAATTTCTCCTTCATCCATTTTTCATTTTCATATCGCAAGACAATTATCTTTTTCTCTCTCAGTCTTCCCTTCTTATGTCTCCTCCTCTCTCTCCAGTTCACTTCTTTCTCTTCTTTTTTCTCTGTCTGTTTGTCTGTCGTATCATCAATTAATCTAATCCATCTGTCTGTCTGTACCTCTTTCTCCCTCACTTTCTCTCTTCTCTCTCTCTCTCTCTCTCTCTCATCTCTCTCTCTCTCTCGTCTCTCTCTCTCTCTTCTCTCTCTCTCTCTCTCTCCTCTTCTTCTCTCTTCTCTCCTCTCTCTCTCTCTCTTCTCTCTCTCTCTCTCTCTCTCTCTCTCTCTCTCTCTCTCTCTATCTCTCTCTCTCTCTCTCTCTCTCTCTCTCATCTCTCTCTCTCTTCTCTTCTCTTCTCTCTCCTCCTCTCTCTCTTCTCCTCTCTCTTCATCTCCTCTCTCTCCGCTCTCTCACTCACACATCTCAGGGTCTCTCTCTCCTCCTCTTGACTGCCTCATCTCTCGCCTCTCTCCGCTCGGTCCTACATCCCAGTCTCTCCCATGTCTCGTCCGTCTCTCGCTCGCTCTTTCAACATCACCTTTCGGCTTCATCCTCCTCTCTTCGTCCTTCCTCTCTCCCCTCATCCCTGCTCTCTCTCCTCCTCTACCCACTTCTTCGTCTGCTCACTTCCCGTCTGATCCTCTCTGCATTCTCGTCCTCTCCGGATGTTCGTCTCTCTCTCTCTCTTCACTCACTCACCGATCAGGGCTCACTCACTCACTCACTATTTGTCACTCACCAGCTATGTTCCGTCACATCACTGTCATCTCACGACGTTCACCACTCTTCGTATCTCTCTCCTCTCCTCAATCTCTAGATTCTCTCTCTCACTCTCTCTCTCGGTCACTCTCTCTCTCTCTCACTCTCTCTCTCTCTTCACTCTCTACGCTTTCACTCTCTCTCCCCTCCTGCTCGTCCCTCACTCATCACTCCTCCTCTTTGCGATCTCCTCTCCTATAACTCTCTCTCTCACTTCACTCTCTCTTTCAACAGTCTCTCATCCCGTCTCACTCACTCTCTCTTTCACTCTCGTCTCTCACTTCACAGTCTCGTCTCCCCACATCTGCTCTCTCTCACTACTAGTCTCTCCTCACTCTCTCACTCACGATCTCTCCATCTCTCTCCGTTCTCTACAACTCAATATTACCTCACGTGGAATCTCCCCTCTCTCTCGTCCCTACTCTTGGGTTCTCCTCTCCCCCTTCCTCTCAGCTCGATCTCCTTCCTCTCCTCTCTCTCTCTCCACACCACTCAGCTCCTCACTCTCTCGTTCTCTCTCTCGTCTCTCAGCACTCATCCTCTCTCTCTCTCTCTCACTCTCATTCGTCTCTCTGCCCTCACTTGCTCTCAGTCTCTCTCTCTCCTCTCCTCATCTCCCTCACTCTCTTCCTGGGGATCGCTGTCCAGACTGTCTCCTTCTCTCTCATCTCGCTCTCATCCTCTCTCTCTTCTGCTCACTCACACGTCTCTCACTTTCTGCTCATCTCACTCATCTCTCACTTTCTCTGTCATCTCTCGACACTCCTCGCGTGGCTCTCTCTCAATCACGTCTCTCCTTTCCCTCCTCAGCGCGTCTCTGTGTATCTCATCTCTTGCCGTCTCCCTCTCACGTTATCGTCTCGTGTCCTCTCCTGTCATACCTCTCTCTCTCCTCTTCAATCTCTCTTCACTCCTCGTCTCTCTCTCTCTCTCCTCTCCTCTCATCTCACTCTCTTCCCTCTCTCCCTTCCTCTTCTCTCTCCTCTTCCTCACTCTCTGTTGCCGTCTAATGGCTCGGTACTGAGTGCTTGGGGTGCTCGTTCCGTCTCTCTCATCATCTGCTCCACTCAAAGGATCTCGTCATCGCTCTCCTCACTTCCTCAAACGTCCCTTGGATCCAGCACCGACTCTCCTGATCAGACTTCGTCTCTCTCCGCGTCGCATCACTCTCCCCTCGTCCTCTGCTCTTCTCACACTCTCGCTCGTCTGTCTCGCCTCTGTCCTCTCACCTCCGTTCTCTCCCTCTCTTCATCTCTCACCAACGACATCAGTTCCGTGTGGGGGATTATTCCGTTCGGTTCTCTAGCGATAAGAGCAGGTGGCAAGCATGTAGTCAGCGAGTCTGATGCGCACCAAGGCTCACTTATCAGTTGTGGATGGTGTGTGGTATTGGGGATTTCTCGCTTCACTTTCTCTCTCGTATCTCAACGCTCTCTCTCTGACTTCTCACTCTATCACATGCATGCTCCTCTCACACACTCTCTCTCATCACAACTCTTCCTCTCTCTCCTCACTCTCTCTTCTCTCACTCTCGTCTCTCTTCTCCTTCTCTCTCTCTCACTCTCTCTCTCTCACTCTCTCTCTCACTCACTCTCTCTCTCACATCTTCCTCCCCATCCTCTTCCTCCTCAAATAATAATAAAAGGACCAAAGAAATAGGGAAATGAATAACAAACGATAAAAAAAAACGAATAGAAAGACAAGTGACGTGGTGGAAAATATATTCTCAAAAACAATACTTCAAAAAAAAATGAAGAGGCAGACAGCACACCATGAAGTAGGCGAGAAGAAGAGTGGAGAGGAGAGGGAGGAGATGACGAGAGGACGAAGCACATGACAAGAGGAGAAAGAGTAGGAGACGGAAGAGAGGGAGAGGAGGAAGGGGTGAAGAGGAAGAGGAGGAAATGAGGAAGAGGAGGGAAGGAGGAGGAGGAGGGGGAAAGAGGAGGAAGAGAAGAGGAAGAGTATGTGGATGAGGAGAAGGAAAAGGAGGATATGGAGGAGAAAAAGGAGGAGAGAGGAACACGAGGAAGATGAGGAGAGGAGGAGAAATGGAAGAAAAAGGGAGGAGAGGAACAATAAAAATAACAATGAGTAAAATAAGACCCAGAGAATTGTTGAGATTTCATGCTCCCGAAATCCCTAAATGATCTACAATAGGCCTTCAAAGAGCGTTTTCCCACCACCATCCTTAATATCGGCCTAAATTTATAATATATATATATATATATATATATTATATATTATATATATATATATATATATATATATATATAAAAAAAACGAAATAATAAGAGAACGAAGAGAAGAAAGAAAAAAAAAACGAAAAAATCTTAAAATAATAAATAAACAAACGAAAAAAAACGAGAAGAAGAAGAAAAAAAAACGAAAAATAAACCACAAAAAAAAAAACGAAAAAAAAAAAAACTAAAAGCCGTACCGCCGAGGGACAGCCAGGTTGCCCGATGCGCGATGACCCGCTTCCGCCCACGCCCGCACATGGCCGGCTACCTTTCGCCTCGATACTATCATCCTTCTGAGGCAAATCTCGCGGTTTCTTCTCCCTCCCTCTTCGCCCTCCTTCCTCCTTCCCCCTTTTTCCCCCCCTTTCTCCGCTTCCACGCACGGACGACGGATACAGATAGACGGACAGAGAGGAGTTTAAAGAGAGGGAGAGAGAATGGAAAAAAGTTGAAAATGGAGGAGGAAGAGGAGGAGAAGACGAAAGAGGAGAGAGCGCGAAGTGCGAGGGAGCCACGGCCAATAAACAGCGGGCGAGGCGAGGCTGTGGGGGGAACGAGACGCGACGCTGTGAATTACTCCCCCTCACGCACGCCGCCGCCGCCGCCGCCGCCGCCGCAGCTCCCTCGCGTGTGGCGTCGCGCGGCGGCGGCGGCGGCGAATGC
>NW_020868571.1:173555-176055 GCF_003789085.1 Penaeus vannamei
TAAGAAGACTAAGAAGATGACAGACACAATTCAGCCTCAGTTTCATCGGCTCTGGTGCTTTTCTTATAATTTATCTGCTCGAGCCTGAAAGCATTCATAGAGAGTGGACTCAAACGCCCCTAATCTATAGATGGAAGTGTGTATGTAGGTCTATATGTAAATGTATTTATACATATACATAAACACAATAAATACACAAATAGAAAATAGATAGATAAATAGAAAAAGATACATACATACACAGAGATGGATATATGGATAGTTCTATAGGCCTAAGCATAAAATAGACAGTTAATGTAGTTATTGTATATTGACAGTTTGTAAGATGAAAAAAGACTGTATGTATGATAATTTTATTTTCCTTTCACCAGAAATCCAATATTCTATGACTAACCCCAACCAATATTCTTTAAATAAATAAATAAATTAAAGAAAGAAAAATAAATGTAAAGAAAGAAAGAATTAAAAAAAAAACTTTGATCCAACCATTCTTAAAAAAAGCTTCTTAGATCCATCCTTCCGCGACCTAGGCCTATGCAGATCCGGGTCCTCGCCAAACTACCCAGTGACCACGCGGCTCCCGGCCCGACAAGCAAGCCGCCGCATATCCATGTCGCAGTAGGCCTACATGAATATCTTTACGCGCAGCCTAATCCTGCTGACCGACGGATGAGCCAACATACGCCGACGAAGACGTAAAACTCGATTAGTGGGGAAAGGACCAGAATAAAGGCGAGACGAGAGGAAACGAAGGCGAGACGAGGGGAAACGGAAGAGAGAGGGAGGGGAAAGGCAGTAAAGAAGGGGGAAAAGGGATGGGAAGGAGTTAAGGATGGGAGGGAAAAGAGGGAGAGAGGGATTGTATGTGGGAATGGGAGTGAGAGAGAGTGTGAAGGAGGGAAGGAGGGAGGGGTGGGGAGGAGGAGTTGGAGGAGGCCGAGGGTGAGGATGAGGGAGAGGGAGGGAGTAAGACAGACAGACAGTCAGATAGATAGATATAATATAGAGAGAGAGAGATACAAGAAAGAGAAGAAGAGAGAGAGAGAAAGGAGACTTTTTACCGTCACGCTCCCTCACCGCATCTCTAACCACTTGATTAAAAATTCCTTCAGAATCAAAAAGGCAAAATTCACCACAAAAATATAGGACAGCCCGCGCGCGCGCGCGTGTGTGTGCGTGATGTGGCGTGTTTGTGCGCTATGCGTGTGTGCGTCTGCGTGTGCGTGTGTGTGTGTGTGCACGCGCGCGCTAGACCACCCCTTTAAAGGTCCGCCAGCTGACTTCCACGTCTCCGCCTCGGGCATATATCGGTCTCTTGCCCCGGAATAGACTATTCAGCTAAAATCTCGAGAAATGCTTCCCAAAGAATACGACCCCGTCCAAATTCCGATAAGACTGTGACGTCAGCGTATCCCGCGTCTGGAGTTCCATATTTCAATTCATTCTTTTTCCCTGACTGATCTTTCTTTGCCATATCACCTTCACAGATTCATCTCCCCAAACCCTAACAGGTAACAGCCTCCATCCAGCAAAGCACAAACTTAACAGCTTACATATTCTGAACAAAATATTGTTGTCACTCTAGCACTAAAATATCTGGCTATGTCTACTCCAGCCCTGAAGAAGAATGAGAGAGGAGAGAGGAGAGAGAGAGAGAGGAGAGAGAGACTGAAGTAAGATGCGAGACGAAGGAGAGACAGATGAGAGAGACCCCGACGAGAGAGAGAGGTAGGAGAGGAGACTGCAGAGAGGAGAGACTGATGATGTTACCAGAGAGGCGAAAGAATGAGGCAATAAGAGGAGAAAGAGAGAGAGATAATTGAGACGGAGGAGAATGAGGAGAGAATGAGAAGGAAAGAGAGAGATTGTAGAGAAGAGAGAGAGAGAGAGAGAGTGGATGATGAGGAAGAGAGAGAGAGATCAGAAGAGAAAGAGAAGAACCAGGAGAGAGAGAAGGAGGAGAGAGGGAGAGAGAGAGAGGGAGAGTAAGAGTCGAGAGGAGAGAGGTTACAGAAGACAACAGCAATGAGACAAGAGACGAAAGCACGAGAAAATAGAGAGAGAGAAGGGAGAGAGAGAGAGGGACGATGAGAGAAGAGAAGAGAAGAGAGAGAGAGGAGGGACGAGAGAGACGAGAGAGGGAGAGAGAGAGGAGAGAGAGAGAGAGAGAAATGCAGAGAGAAGAGAAGAAGAGAGAGATGAGACAAAGAAGAGATAATGAAGCGAGAATGAGAGAGAAGAGAGAGAGAGAGAGGAGAGAGAGAGAGAGAGAGAGAGAGAGAGAGAGGAGAGAGAAGAAAGAGAGGGAGGAAAGAGACTAGAGAGAGAGAGAGAGAGAGAGAGAGACAGAGACAGAGAAGAAAAGAAAGAGAGAGAGAGAGTTAAGAGAAAGAAATGAGAGAGAGAGAGAGCGAGGGAGAGAGAGAGGGAGAGAGAGGAGAGAGATGAGAGAGAGAGAGAGAGAGAGAGAGAGAGAGAGAGAGAGAGAGAGGAAGAGAGA
>NW_020868571.1:181055-198555 GCF_003789085.1 Penaeus vannamei
GCCTCTTGCACACATACACCGAATCCGAATCTGTCATGCGATTCGACTGCAAACAAAAAATGAATTTTTTAAAGATAATCCGGATTCCCGATTTATATTTTGGCGATCCCTAGCAACCACGCCGGAGCAAGCTTCGTTGGCGGCGTCTGGCAACCCGAGCGCGAAATGTAAACAGAGCAGACGACAACACGGTGACATGTGGGCAGAAATATTTATGTTTTGCATGGAATTCCTGATTTTTTCCCGCTTTTGAAGTTTGTTTTGGCATTTGCTACACTTGAGTTCACATGAGAGGATAAATAGCAGTGTTTATAGTTGTTGTTAATATTAACAGCATTCACGCATGCTAGTGAAGTCAATTTGTAACTAGAGCTGAAAGGCAATCAGATAATTATTTTAATTATTTTGCAAAGAAATAGGTGGCATTTCATCCTACATATTAACCCAGCCTTATACGAATTAGAAGATTTTTTTGTGTGTCAGAGGTTTAAATTCCAGCTCCTTTTTTCAGGTAAACTACAATGCATACAGAGATAGAAATTAACTAAGGTAATAGCCATAAAGAAAACAAAATAGTGGCATGATAGGGCATAAACTGTACATAGAAAAGGCATAAACTGTACAGATATTTCTACACAGATATATAATAAGAGTTCTATTATTATCAGAGTGTAGGCCACAACATCACTAGACTTTGACACACAAGCAAATAATTGTTGATGCGATAACCAGTTGTGACTTATCCCTTACTTTCTTCTGATAGTTTTTTGGTAAATTAATTTTATGGTACCACCATGGCTTTCACAGTCTATATACATGATGTCTTATATATTTTGATGTAATTTGAATTAAGTTAAAATTTCTTTCTTTCACAGGCCATTTCTGGATAATTTGAAAAGGTGTAGAACATAAAGATGTCAAAAAATTTGTAAAAATATGTAGGCCCTTATGATTTTTGTCATTGTTTCTGCAGTTGTCGGACAAAGTTAACAAACAGTACATATTCTGACAGGATAAAGTTTGGTTTGGTTTCTTTATTCAATAATAGGTCTCCAGGATATGTTGTTAGTATATATACCGTATCAGAATCAGTACAACATCCTTTTCAGATATCCAATTCTACTGTTTTCCCAAATGCGCTATGACACTCTAATGATCTGAAGCTACAACGCAGTATACAAAAGGAAACTAACCCTACTTATGATTAGACTGTTGATTTAAGGCTTGTTTTGATTGAATATGTAACTATTGCTTTCTAATGAATTTTTTTTTTAGTGAAAGCAAAAATACATTTTTAATAGTTAGATTAATCATCATTAAAGGTTAGTGTTATAGTAACTATTGCGGCTATTATACTGATATATCAAATAACGAATATCTATAAAAAATATATGTATGTACTGTTTACCATGGAAGTCATAGTTATCATATGCTTAAAAGCTATTCTCTAGTTCACCTATTTGAATATTTGAATATAGTAGTAGTAGTAGCTGTAACAGTTTACTCTAACTTTATGAGGTGAAGATTATTTTGTTTCCCACATAACTTGAATATTTTATGACTTTTACTTTATCTCTATTATTTTCATAGTTTAATAGACTTTGGTTCATTTATTTACAAGGTAATAGCTGTGAATTTTTATATCACTCTACATATATTCATATACTCAGTGTGTGTATGTATAACTTTGTGCACATAAATGCACATGTACACATATAATGTACAGGCAAATCCTGATTTGCAGAATTAATATGTCCCAGTTTTTCCTCTTCTAAGATGAATTTGTATTATGGTACATAAACTAGTTTAGCTGTATGTAATGCCAAAAGTCTAGCATATCCTTTTATAATTATTTAACTCATATATAAAACAGTTACAGTTGTTTTCAGCATCTTCAAATATACATTACTGATTGAGTTGAAGATCATTCTTAATTCTTCTACCTTTAAGAAACATCCCACATTCCCGTCTAATGCACACAGGTTATGGGTGATTTTTTTAACCCAAGCATTGCTCAAGTAAGAGAGAGAAAAAGAGAGGTATTTGTGGATGTCACTACCTATTTCTTTATTATGTAGTGTACTTATGTACGTTTTTTTTCTAGATAACATAGAAGTGGAGATTAAAGCAGTATAACAAAATGGAAGCTCTTGGTGCATAGCAAAAATGTATTTACAACAGCAAAGATTTGGGAGCACCAGCAAGGTATCCTTTTTTATCTTTACTGAACCTCAAAGATTCATAAAAGGTTGTACTTTTATTACCCCAAGAAATCTGCTTTGGAAATATCGTATGTATGTAGTAAAGTATAGCATCATGTTATATATATGTATGTTTATAGAATCCACAGTACACTCTTATCGTGAATATTCGTGTAGTTTTAATGAAACATTTATAAAATCAGTCATTGAAGATCAGCTTTTAAAAATCAACATTTTCTGTAATCTTTTTAAAATGTATTTTATATCTGTGTTTACCATATTTACTGGCACATAAGACACTTTTCCCGAAAATAAGTACCAGTGTAGTAGATTTACCCTGTATTCAAATGCATTAATGACTAATGCAGAAAGTGCCAAACTGCCAAAACATATTCAGTGTATGCTGCAAGTGGTATTATGCTTATGGCTTTAGACCAGTGAAGCTAATTAACCTTGTGGCTTATGTCATTTCCAAGGCGTACATAAGAGATCGGTACATTTTTTTTTTATTACTTACCTGGGAAGGCCAAGTAAGATTTTAAAAGCCAATTGCCACATGCATTTAGCTGCCTAATGCTGCATCAAAAAACATAGCTATAGTTTAGGATCTTAAGCTGATTTGAACAGTGTTCATTGAAATAAATGGAGAAAATAGGTATGAATGAGAAAGAATATTTATACTTTTGTGTGTATGCATGCGTGCGTGCGCAGGTTTGTGTGTGCGCAGGTTTGTGTGTGTATATCTTATATATGTAAGTATGCATGTATGCATGGATGTATGTAGATATGGATGTATGTATGCATTTATATAGTTTATTTATTTATTTATTTTTATTTATTTATAATATCCATTTTTCCCTTAGTTTCTTGGTACTAATAATATTAACTTCAATCCTAATGTTTCTTTTCACAGATGCATGAGCAAGACACTATAATTTACTTCTGATTTGTGAAGTTTCCTTCAAATTTACAGTTTCATTACTTATCTTATGCAACATTTTATTGAAATAACTAAATTTCCTTTATTTGCATATACTGATTTCAGGAATTTTATAGAATTACACAGATTCCATAAAATGACAAAATGTACAAAACATTTTTCTAAATAAAAATGTCTTTCAAAAAATTGGGGTCTTGTTTTATACACCAACAAATACGTTAATTATGGGAACTTGGGTTTTCATATATTGTTAGAAAGATTAACCAAAGTTATAAGAGGGAGTTGCATGCATTGTATTAAGAGTGGAGATGAGAATGCATTTTAGTGTCAGATGTGTCTTCTTTCTTTATAATCTCTAATGCAAGACTAGGATTTAGTTATGAAATAGAATAATTATCCTATTTTTGAAAAGACATTATCTTTTTAGAATAGCTATACATGTGTCTTATACGGAATATATTGGTATTTTTTCTCTGGATTTTCTTATCCTTTTTCTCATTGTTCTTGTTTGTGTTCTTCATCTTCTTTTTTTAATCATGCTTTTAATTGATAATCCTAGGTTTATCTGCCTTATTATCTTTGCAAGATCATTGTAAAGGAAAACCACAAAGCCTTTAAATAAAATCTACTTATTAAATAATGTTTTATTTTATCCAAATTACATTGTACCATCTTTAAACTGTAATGAATTGTTATATGTTATATATGTGGATCAACTTGTTCCACAAATTAGTTTATAAATGGCTGAATTTGAATATACAGTGTTGATAAAATAAAAAATTGTACTGCAACTAAAAATAGATAATGATAAAAGCAATAAGAATGATGATAACAAAGACCTCAGTTCACACAAGTACACTTCCCTGCCTATTCACTATTGGTTGAGACATGCTTGATTTTTTGTGTTTTGATGTCTTCATCGGGATTCATTTATGCTTTCGTAACTTGCAAAAAAAATAAAATAAAATAAAAAGTGATTTTCTAGGTAGATATGCATTATTTAAAATACCAATGTTTTTTATTTGCTACATCGGGATTACTTCTAGCAAGGACTTTTATTTGGCACCAGCTATGCCGTCACTTCCTCTTCTCCATTTCTTAGCAATTTGTGACATGGCATCACATTCTTCTTTTGAGTAAAGCACATATATGGTAAGGATGACAGAGAATCAATCTCAACTGGAATTTTCAAAGCCTACACATTGTTATTTGCTCTTAACTTGTCTTTTCTCTTAAGGCAGTTTCTGGAAATGATCACTACTGTGTATGCAATTGAAATAAAAGATATACAAACATTAAAATCTAACTTCAGATTAAGCTGTTTTATTAAGACGTGCATTGATGCAGGAGACACTGAAGTTTAATTGCCAATCACAAAGGGAAAGATTTGAATATGTGGACCCAGGATAAAGATAATGTGGAATGATTATTTTGTAGTTTGTGCTGTAGTATACCGTGGGAAGGGGAAGGGTAGTAATGTGTCCCCCAAAATCAATATATTTGCCAATTAAAGAATATAGGTATTACTTCTTAGACTGACAACTCTTGCTGTGCCAACACAGAAAATATGCAATTCATACAGCTGAAGTTTGGTATAGATTTACTATTTAGTTAATGTTAAATCCAATTCCAAATCCAGTTATGAGAATGTCCATATGAATGAGCCAAAGTTTGGGTAAAACAGAAAACAAGAAATTACAACATTGCTTCAATGTAATTACAATTGAGCTTCGAATGTCACATCCTTACTTGGCACTGATAAAAATCAATGCATCTTTAAAGTTACCTTTTGAGTTATCATTAAGGGATATCTACTGACACCAAAAAATGTATTATTTTAGAGCTTAGTACCTTGTTATAAATGGATAAGTAATCAAACTGTGAATTTGATTATAACAGTAGAGTATATTATCCTTCATCACACTTTTGACACTCCTGTTACCAAAATTAGTACATCTCAGTCATACACCATTCCCACTGGTTTCGTTGTCATTTAATTTGGTCCACTGTTACTCTTCAGTCTTTCCAACTACCTGGTCTCCTGCCACTCTATGATTCCTTGACCTGTGCCTGTTCTTCTATTTGAAGCTTATCTCTATTGAGTTACCCATAAAAAAGTGGTCACAATACCTCTAGAATCCAATGTATGGATCAAATGGAGGTATGGATCAAAACTTGAAAGTACATGTTTGTAAGGAAAATGTAGTTTGGAAAAAAATCAAATATTAATGTGGTAGGGAAGCGTTTCATGTCTTTACAGAATATAAATTTACTATCGACTTGTGGGCTCAGATAACGTCATAATATGTACATACGCACATACAGACAGATAGACACACAACACACATCTTTATATATATATATATATATATATATATATATATATATATATATATATATATATAATATATATATATATGTTGTGTGTGTGTGTGTGTGTGTGTGTGTGTGTGTGTGTGTGTGTGTGTGTGTGTGTGTGTGTGTGTGTGTGTGTGTGTGTGTAGACATACACATATACATACATACATATATAGGCGGATGAGTAGTTTCGCTCCATCGGCATCCTTGAGGTGGCCCCTCTGAATTGTAGCAAGAGCTGTGTGCCCAACATTCCTGAATTCAGCCACTTACCGATAGTTGGAAGGCATAGCCCTGCATTTTTTGCTTTCCTTTCTTTCTCATATTTTCTTTATTTTCTTCCCCTCTTACTAAAATCATGGATGTCAAATCAGCCATGGCCCCGACCCCAGCAGGCCTTCAGTGCTCAGGGGATTCTAAGATTGTGTGGGTATTTGATAATTCTTTCTCAAATTTATGGTCTTGTTTTTATGTTAAATTATTTTGTCGGGTAAAGTAGAGTTTAATCATGGCCAAGACCGTTCAAATCATTCTTTAGTAATATTCGTGGACTTCACAAGAATTTGAATGAACTTGCATTCATCTCATCTAAATTTGATATTATCCGCAAATCTGGTTTCAGAGACTCATCAGAGTTGCTTTTAACTAATTTTAAGAAACTCCAGTTGCTCCGTACGAATTCCGAGTCCAAGGTTTGTGTTTATACTCTAAAGTTGGTTTAAATGCCATTCGTTTTAAGAAATTTGGATGTGGTTATCAATACATGGTTGTATGTAGTTGACTTCATAATTTCTACATTTTTAGCTTTTATTGAGGTCCCCATTCCGTTGACGGCTTTTATGATTCAGGAGAATGACAGGAAATCGTGCTTTATTTCCAAGGGTAATTTGAATGCTCACCACTGAATTTTGTTTCCCCAACTGACCGATATGGCATTTTTACCAGAGATTTCTCAATTGTAGTTGGGTGTGAGCAGTTAGTCCGTGGTGCAACTCACAGGAGTGGCAATCCTTTGGATCTTTTATTAATTGATGTGAGAGGGATCATTAATGTAGAGTCCATCATGCCAAATGGTTCTTCTGACCACAACAGTCTAGCTTGTAAGTTCTAACTAAACTTTCCGAGACCAGGTTTTACCCAATCTAGACGGGTCTTCGTAAAGTCTAGAATTGGTATGATGTGTACCATGCCTTTGGAACCATTGTTTGGAGAGATCTATATAATCCTCCTTGTCCTGCCAATGCTCTAAACTTATTGTTGGACATCATAACGAGGTTTGTACCCAGCAAAATTTTAATCCTTCAATAATAAAAGATAGACTAATGAACGTTGTCATCAGGCTTGTAGAGACAAGCATACCGCCTACAATTTCAGGTCTGCAAACCCCACTTGTCCTTGTTGGAAGAATTATGTTGTCATGTGAAATATAACAACTAATGCTTTATAAGGAGGCTAAATCTGAATATAAAGCCCACTTGAAAGAAGGGTGCATTACCGAGAGAAATTCAAAAGCGGCACAGCCTCATAAACAGTTGCCAACGTTTAAAGCATCTCTGGTGTTGAGTCTTCCAGTCCTCCTGTAATGAAGCTTGTTAGTGGTGTTACATGTAGTCCGATGGGGAAAATTACCTTGTTAGTAGAAGGGTTTGATTCAAAACAAAGTTTAGAAGATATTGAACTTCCTCTTTCATGCCACCGATGACCACGCTTTATTTCATTTGCTTTCAGGTCATCTAAAATAAAAAAAAAGTCCAGTATCTGTTATCAAAATTAGACGAAGATGGTGGAATAGACCCTAATAGTTTGTTTCCTTTGATTTTAAAAAGACTAAAAGACCAATTAGCACGTAAATTAGTTGTAGTTTTATGCCTTTTAGTTCGTCAAGGAAAATTTTCAGGTTGCTGGCGCTTTGGTATGTTACCTATATTCCCAAGGACCCACTGGTCTTCACCTACTGAATATAGGCCCATTTCAGTTACACCAATTTTATTTGATTTATTATTATCATTATTATTATTCAAGTTTGCTGGCCAAACGTCTTTCTGTATAGGCCTATATGAGACTATTTCTTCCAAAGACTCAGTTTGGTTTTGAAAATGGTCTGATTTAGATAAGGGTTATGAGTCAAGGATTGTCTCTGGATTTTTGTGCGCCTTTTGACACTTGATCATAAGGGTTTGTTAATCTGCAGTCTGTTGGTGTTGGCGGTAAAGTTTTCAGTATTTTAATTGAATGTTTAACTGGTAAACATCAACGTGTTAATGTCGATGGTAATTTTAGCTCGTATTCCGTGTGTCTTCTTGGGTTCCTCAGGGTAGTGTTCTAGGCCCTTTGCTCTTCATTTGGTATATATGACAAGGCATTACTAATAAAATGTTAGCATATGCTGATGATACACCTCTTTATGCTGGTATTCTTTCTCCGGCAACCAGGTAATTAGTAGCTGACAGCCTTAATGAAGACTTGATAATAATTCAGTCCTGGTGCTCACGGTGGGTCATGAAATTAATTAAGTCCAAAGAAATGACTTTGAGTTGGTCTAGAGCGCAGGTGCCTCAGCATCCACCTCTGCTGATTAATGGAGTCCTAATCACTTTAGTGGATACTCATAAGCTTAGGCGTAAGTATTGACTCAAAGCTTACATTTGAATTGCAAATTAGGAATATGGCCCGAGCAGTTTCCTTGAAGTTAGGCATTTGCAGGTGCAATAAGATTTATGAAAATTACATTATTATATGCTTCTCTTTCATTTCCAATAGGTTTCTCCTGTCTGGCTTAGAGCTCAACAATGGGCATCGTAGGGATATTGGGATCCCTTCAGTCCTATACACAATTTTCACCTTTATTTCACGTGCCCTTTCTTAATCTTTACCTGATTTTTTTAAACTTCAAGAGTTACTGTAAGTTCTATAACCCTCAATTCAATAACATTTGATGGAAGTCGATCGTCTGCATCTCCGTTGTCTCGATGTTTTTTTTTTTTTTTTTTTTTTTTTTTTTTTTTTTTTTTTTTACTTCCATCTGTAGGCATTTGAATAGATTTCCTTCAGTGATTCTTCAGCGAATATGAGTTTACTACGGAAACAGCTGATGATTTTTTTATTCTCTCTTTCGCTCTTATACGTGACTTGACCTGCACTGACACATTTTTAAGCGTGGCTCTTTATATGGCTCACGGTACCAATAATAATATTGTGAATGTATATACATAAATATACGCATATGTACATATATACACATTTACATACATATACACATATTTATGTGTATATAAATATATTCATATTCATATAAATAAATGAATAATAAAAAAAATATATACATATCTATCTGTATCTATCTATCTATCTACTATATATATATATATATATATATATATATAATTATGTATATAGTACATATACACACACACACACACACACACACACACACACACACACACACACACACACACACACACACACACACACACATATATATAATATATATATATATATATTATATATATATATATATACATATATACATACATACATACATACATAAGCAGATGCGAGTAGCAACAACCATTCCCAGATCAATTTTTGTATCTGTTGGCAACGAGTCCTACCCCATTCCTTGTGCCCAGATTTTAAAAATACCCCTAAAAGATCCTACTTAATTGTCTCATTGCTAATTTTTTTACGAATGGAACATCGATAATTCACCTCATTATTGCACTAACTGGCTAGCTTTACGGAGGTCGAAACTCGTACAGTACAGGTTCGGTGTCTCCGAGACGTGGCACCGACCGGCCCTGTCTCTCCGTGCAGTGCCAGATGGGTTTAGGAACGTAATGCTGTGTCATTCGTTTGAAAAGATGGATTAATATTTTTAATATTGGGGGATTCGTGGTGTTGGAGGGAAAGGGAGCGCCTCTGAATGGCATGTCTGGTCTGAATATTCTTAATTTTTATTTAGAAACTTACATCGAGAAAAGTAAGAGTGTGTTTTAAGCTCAGCGTTTCGTGAGATGAGTGACATGCAAAAAGAAAGACGTAAAAGTCTAGTAAAGCAACAAGTAAATTTTAAATACGGGTAAATGTTCCATCCAGTGGAAAGTACATCACAACATTGAAGGTATGTGGAATTTTTTGTTCTTTGGAAAGGATTGAAAATTAAGACAAGATTTTTCTGTGAAAAAATATTCATGTTAATATATGTATCTTTATTTATCTATCTATATATGTTATATATATAATATATATATATATATATATATATATATATATATATATATATATATATATATATGCATATATATATATGTTTATGTATTATATATATATATACATGTTTGATTCGATATCTGAACGGTCGAGTCAATCATCACATCTGATTCTTTTGGATTCAAATTATTTTATTATAAATATATTTTAAAATCTTGAAGGAAGTATTTTGTTATACGTCATTTTGAGAAACACAGGCAAGAAAACGAGAAAATGATTTAACTCTATCAAAAAGCAAATATGAATCCATGTAAATTTTATGAGAAAAAAAAATCTATTATAGTGAAAAAGCCAAATATTTCTTTTGTGCGGAATTGACATACCACTAAATCTTGATATCATGGTTCGAGGATATACTCGTATAAATCAATATCTATCTATCTGTATATCTCTCTCTCTCTCTCTCTCTCTCTCTCTCTCTCTCTCTCTCTCTCTATATATATATATATATATATATATAATATATAATATATATATCTATCTATCTATCTATCTATCTATCTATCTATATATTGCGTAACAATCAAACACATGTTATAAATGTTTTATTTGCAGAAGAACAAGAGATTGCAAAAATTAATTAACTTCGTAATATTTCATTTTCTATACACTCCAAATCACCAAGGGGAGTCAAAGCGCTTTATTATTTACGTAAATCACTTGTGTTGATTACATTTACAAAGTATAATCCGCAATAACTAATTCATTTTTTATCATATGAAGGTCTTATTGAAAACGAGCAAAATCAATACGCATTTATTATTTCGATGTCTCCATATTTGTAACTTCAATTGACTGAATAAATATGAATTATAATATCAAAAAGTCGTTTAATATTATATAAGCCACAACTGATATCATATCAAAGAATATTATTTGTAACTTCAATTCACAATAAATATGAATTACAATATCAAACAGTCATTTAATATTATATTATTCACAACTGATATATCAAAGAATATTATTTAAGTTCGTAGCCATCTGAATAGAAAACGTAGAGACATGTAGCACGAGAGAAGACCTTCGTGACAGAGAGCATAAGACTCAATTTAACGAATGTTACGTTTCACTGTGGAAGCGTAAATCTTTCCAAGTCTCGGCAGTGAACATAATGGTCGTTGGTCATTTAAGGAGGATAGGAGCCGGTAGGAGGGTTCAGAAATCCTAATTTTCGGTTAAATAATTATCGTAGGATTGATATCATGCTGAATTTCTTTCTATTGCGTTCTGTTTATTAGTGATGAACATGTTTTATGATTTTTATGTATTTATTTGTTTATTCTCTGAAGTATCTATTAGTTTTTTTTTCAATGATCAGCTTATAAACATTTGGGCAGACAAAAGGATGTTTATTTGAATTTTGAAACTTTTCCAACCCCTTGAATCCTACCTTCCACACATTTTACTTATGTATTATGGTTAATGCACAAATATTCTTATTTCTGTATATAAACGGTATAAATCGACCCAAATCATTACTATATTAAAAATGCAAATAATAACAACATATAAGGTAAATTTATCCATAATTTCAAACAGACATAAATTCATATTTCTGTATATAAACAGTATAACGCAACCGACATCATTACTATATTGAAAATTATTACAACATTCAAGATAAATTTATCCATAATTACAGATCAAAACGGAACTGGTCTCATTTTACTCAGAAAGACATTGAACAAGAGATAAATGTTTCAATTTCTTTCTATTTCGACCTTGTAGTTATGCTCTATCTCCTCAAATTTTGTGCATATTCATTGTAATGTGATTGGTATCATTATCCGGGGTCAAAGGTTACGACCCTGAGGAAGAACGGAAAGTATTCAGTATTAAGACAATCAAAACGAAGAAAATATTGCAAGATACACAAGCCTCATTTAGCGTCTTCATTGAGGATCCATCTTTCAGTTTGCGTTCAACAGGAGAAAATAAGGAATAATGTGAATACTTTTTTTTTTTTTAATCCACGAACCTGGTGTTTAGTTTAGTTTAAAATTCGTTTTTGCTTACCCCCTCAAAAACTAGTTATTAGCATGATTTTATTTATCCATTTTTTTTTATGTCCCTGACCCACTTCCTATCAGGATACTCGAAAAACCGGTCTAGATATTGCATCAATGGACATGACTGTTTATGAATGATTGTCGGAAAACTTTATAATTTCGTGGTGACATAATTTTCCCAATATTTGTGTAGTAAAAGTTTAGTATTTGTCCCATTGAATGATAAATTTAGAGAGAAGTAAATTTTAGAAAGTAAAAAAAATTTAGAGAGTAGAGAGTAAAAAAAAAAAAATGTAAATGCTTTAAAAACAGATATCAATTGATGATGATTCAGAAAGAATCAAAGTTAAAGTGTGCATAATATATACAAACAACAATCCTTTCGCAAAATAATACATATACCAAGTAAATGAGTATGTGTACTGTCAATAACATAAGAATGCACCAACCCAATTAAACATTTTAGTTTTGTTTTACAGACTTTAGCTTGATCCCGAAAAAGTAATAAGTAAAAGCTTTCTTATTATTTATTGTTCTTTAATGACCTTGTTAATGGAGAGAGGTTCTCATCCAAGGTCAAAGCAGAGAACACTGGCTTATACCAAGGTCATCGATCTTGACTTCGATGTTGATGTTGCCATCTTATCAGACTTTCTGGAGACCTTAATGGCAGGTCTCGGTGCACTTGTCGAAGAGGCGAAACCATAGGGCTGAGAGGTCTCTCGGACCAAGACCAAAACCTTTCTCAGTCGGTATGTGCGGGACATCGACAAAGACAACGAAGTCACTAGGCTATAGATCGCAGACCGGGAAGTCAATAGATAGATTGCTTGGCGAAAGAAGCCTAGAACTTTATGACCAAGAGTATGGCACCTGTGTATAACGGACTAAGGAGCCCCAATAGTACCAGTTCTGTACGGCGGCAGACTCCCTTCACCCTGTTACTTTTGAACACTAAGGAGGTATAGTAAAGAGACTGGAGCTAAAAGATGACACGAAAGTATGTATTAAATATAAGAGACCGTGCTGTATTTTCTCCCAAAGCGGATCACTCCACCCCAGACACATTAGTCAAGCAGGTCTTCTAAACTATTTGGGACTAGGGGTGGGGCAAACACTATTTCAGTGACTGGTTTTGAGTTGAGACGTCCCAATCCTAAAAAAAAAAAAAAAAAAAAAAAAAAAAAAAAAAAAGAGAGAGAGAGAGAGAGAGAGAGAGAGAGAGAGAGAGAGAGAGAGAGAGAGAGAGAGAGAGAGAGAGAGAGAGAGAGAGAATATATCCGTGCTGTTCAGTGCATTTTTGTTAGTTTGGGATTTTTCGTCAATCAGACAGACAGATGTTATCAAATGACCCACCGTTAAGAATGACTAGCCCCTTTCTTTGTGGTTATCAGCCGTCGATTGAACTTTGCTGGGCCATAGAAAAAAAGTAAAGTTTAAGGACTCGGTAGCACAGACACTCGGGTGAGCGTGTGTGTTTATACTTACGTATACATGTCTGTATAACGACAGGCTTACCATTGGGAAGGTGCTGGTAGGTTAGGCATCGAACAAAACAACGTAGTCGGCCGCACGACGCATGCTCGAGCCTCGGACATAAAGGGTTAAATGGAGAGTTCCGAAGACCTAGGGAAGGGGATAAACAAGTGATTTATGTAGGACTGGTATTTGACTCCCTAGTGATTAAGCAGTTATGATGTCAGCTACGTGCAAAGACCGTAAACTAAAGCAGTAGAATGACATGCATTCTTGCCATCCCATCAAATGAGTTAAATTGAGATCTCGACGTGAGTTTCGCTCGTTTTTTTTCTGACAGGACTGACTGTGCTTAAAAGAGGCTTGAAAATAATCCATAGGTAAAAGATTACGAAATCCTTTGTGGCTTTTGAATAAAATCCATTCTGGGAGTCATGGGTTTAGTAGGCGAATATGCCTCATTTACATAGTCAGCTTTGCTACGGATAATGACGTAGCAGGTTTGCTCATGGGACTGATGACAGAGTTGTGTTCTGTGCAAATGTGTAGTGACTGTCGTGTTCATTGACACTGAATCTTTCATGTTTCCTAACAAATTTCTCGTAGTCTACAAGCGTATGACACTTCCTTCAGTTTTCCTTTAGAGTAGCACTGTAAAAAGATACTGAGACTACATGCAAACGCACACATATACCCGTGTGTGTGCCAACAGTGTTAAGAGAGAGAGAGAGAGGGAGAGGGAGAGGGAGAGGGAGAGGGAGAGGGAGAGGGAGAGGGAGAGAGAGAGAGAGAGAGAGAGAGAGAGAGAGAGAGAGAGAGAGAGAGAGAGAGAGAGAGAGAGAGAGAGAGAGAGATATGTAAACAGACATATAAACAAAGACAAAGAGACAGGCATGCAAATAGAAAGAAATATAAAGGACATGCGTAAAAAAGATCGGCCCCCTGACCTGGGACAATGGAAGTTCGAACAACCCGAGTCTATGTTTACGAAGCAGCTCAAGGAATAATTCCTTGAGAACATTTACATTACAATGATAATTACCATAATGTTAAATGTTCTATAGGGAGTGAATGTGGATGAAGGTGGGAGTAAAGCTGATAAGTTGTTTGTGTGGGTCGTGTTGTCACATTGTCAGTTACTTTAATCATAGGGTGATAACGCAGTCTTGGGAAGGGTTATATAAAAAGATAAAGCTGTAGGTGGAAAAAGATACCGCATACACTTACAACAATATTACCACAGTCTTGGAGTATGATTATTCCCTATTACGAACACAGTCTAGAGAACAGAGTGCACAATCTGTTTTAATTCATCTGCCCCCAACGTTTTACCAACCACCAAAATGTAACTCTAATAATTTCTTATGATTTTATCCCTGAAACCAAATAATAAAGTAAAGAAGAATTGATCACTAAGTATTGTAGAATGAATAACTATTCTGGAAATACATATATCGAGTGTTATAATTATATAAAACCAAATTAAAATCTATTCTAACTCGGGCTTCACATCATACGTTTGGAAATGTCCCAACAGCAATATATCCCCTTATAACTATCCAACGATTGTTTACAGAACAATCAACAAACAGAATTAAACACATAATTAAAGAATATAAAGAATCAAACAAACAAAATTAAAACAGAAATGATAAACAGGAAAGGAGTTATATTATAATTTGATTACTAACTCAGACTTGTTTCTACCTTAATATGATAGCACATACTCGTGTAGCCAAAATGTAAAGATAGAGAGATACAGAGATGGAGATAGGGAGATAGGGATATAGACAGAAAAAACGTGGCCTTGAAGGGAGATACACAGATAGGGATATAAACATTGGATACATATAAACATATACATACATATCATGTATATGTACGTGTGTATACATATATATATACCTTTATATATAAATGTATGTTTGTATGTATATATGTATATGCATATATCATATATATATATATAATAGGTATATATATATATATATATATATATATATATATATATATATATATATATATATATATATATATATATATATGGTATAGACGAAGGTGAAGATCCCCCTACCCTGACTGATCTCTAAGCTGAAGGGTAGGAAAGCGGCAGGCATATGCGATATCCCTGCAAAACTGCTAAAGGCTGTGGGTGAGCCTATGGCATGGGGCTTGCTTGCTGTCCTGGGGCTGGATTCTCAAACGCGTTAAGGCGCCGTATCTCCTTAAGGCGCCTTAACTTACGGCTGAGCGATCTTCCACACACATACACAGAGCAAAGGACCCGTCATATTGGTGCGAGTCAAGGCGCCTTAGGTGAATGCAGGGGGAGAGCAGCCTTTAGCGCTTTACGGCGGGCGGGAAATCAACACTCTTCGCTCTCATCTACGGGAAATGCGGCAGGACGGTTAAGGCCACCAGCGCGTCTTAACTTTGGGCTCTTTTGAGAATCCGGTCCCTAGTTGCCATCAGACAGTCCGGGTCCATTCCCTCTGACCTATTGAGGGCCGTGGTCGTCCCTCTCAGGAAGGGGAAAAGGAATCGTGGAATTACATTGCTCAGTACACCAGGCAAGGTTTCCGCCCACATTCTTCTGAAACGGATCCGCAACCAACTGCTAAGGCACCAAAGACCGGAGCAATCTGGATTCACTCTTGGTATGTCCAAACAAACCGTATCCTAGTGCTTCGAGTCATTGTGGAACGCCGTCGTGAGTTCGGTCGTGGGCTGATTGCAGTCTTCATCAACCTCAAGAAGGCGTTTGACTCGGTGCATCACAAATCGTTACGGGAGGTCCAGTTCAGACGAACGACTTTAGTGGCGCGACTGCTAGAAACGGGACTGCCAGATTCAATGGAAGTGAATAGGAGCGCACATACGTAGTGGCTTGTGGCTGGCCTGTGGCGCGACTCGAGATCTCCCTCACAGTCGCCCGACTGCTTAGCGATTCGAGGTACATGTGTTGCTATGCAGCCGCACACACACGGCGACAGCCATTGCGTTTTCATAGTGATGGCGTGCCTCATTGGCTGGAGTGGGTGGGATTCGACCAATGAGAGAGCATCATGTGGAGCGGAGGCAGACAGACAGGCGACAGTAGCTTCCGCTTTGCCCAACCAAGAGTGGGGAGAGACGAGTCGGGTCACTGTAAGCGCTGTGTGTGAACATTCACTCAGTCACGCTTCTAGCAGTCGGGCCACTAAAAACGCTCGTCTGAACAGGGCCATAGTATTTCGACACAGATAGCAAGCACATACACTGGTACTGAAAGTGCTGGAAAGTGTGGTGGGGCCTGTCGAGCTTCTTTCCTGTTAACTCAGGAGTGAGGCAAGGCTGTGTCCTTGTACCAACACTTCACTCCACCAACACTTCCACTCTTGCATGGACTAGATAATGGGCAAAGCTACCCTCCAAAGACAGTGTAGAGCAACACTGGGTAATATCAAGGTCGCGGACCTTGATTTTGCCGACGAAGTTGCGATTCTGAGTCTCTGGAATCTCTGGTTGTGGTTCTTGATGCATTCAGCAATGAGGCGAAGCCCTGGGCTTACAGGTCTACTAGACAAAAAATAATATCCAGGATTTGGGGGCCTGTTAGGAAAGGGAAGGCTAGATCAGTAGCAACTCGAGGAGGTGTCATGGCGTCTGATTCTATTTTTGGAAAAAGCACATGGGGTTTATGATGATGCCACAAAAGTTACGGATGCTTTGTAAATATGATCGATCATTTTGGTCTTTTCAATTTTCAAAAGGGATGGAAAATAATGATTTTAATGGTTATATTTTCATTGAACAATCATCAAAATAGCTCTGTGGATGAAAAGAGTGGGCGATTATGTTTATGCATGAATGATTCTCAAATGGAATTGCTCGCAGTGGGAGTCAAGCCATAGGCCTGTATTTTTTTTACTCAGCTTGAAGGAATTAAGTATATCTACTTTTATTAATACCTCCATGCACTCACTGAATGAATGAAATGTATTTTATTTAATCTGTAGGATACCAAGCCAACAAGACTTTATGAAGTCAAAAACGACTGAAAAGCCATTGAAACTTTAACACCGTTGGATATTGTACAAAATGTAAACATGAACATGTGCTATTCCAAAAATAGCCCACTGTAAACACAAACTGCAGTTGATGCACGCATGCGCAACGACACCTCCTCGAGTTGCTATTGATCTAGCCTTCTCCCTGTTAGGAGAACCTGTTCAGTCGATGCGTGCTTGCGGCGAGGACGTTGA
>NW_020868571.1:201055-221055 GCF_003789085.1 Penaeus vannamei
ATGAGTGCAAATAATCCGCTATTTCCGTCTTCATCATCTGTAATATCAACGAATTTTATCTCGCAGAAAATCGTCATTCGATGAAGCCGCGTCACGTGTTGCTTCTTTTAGGGCCGCTAAATACAGCATATTATTTCCATTCACAATTTCTTTCAGAAGAAACATAACGAAGAAACGCCATCCTTTTTGTATAGCATATATATTGTAGATAAATGGATATTCTTATATATAAAAAAAATAACAAAGAACAGTAACTCAGATATTCCCAGAAGATATAAGATATCGTTATCATTTTTGTTTTCCATTTAATTACCTCGGATAAGATAATGTTCAATAGTTCAGTCAAAATGCTGTTCGATGTAAATAACCTTTTAATTAAAATCTAAAATTGAAGGAGCTGGGACAGCCTGGGATCGACAAGGGAGGAATGGTACTTGGGACATTGGGAATTGAGAATCAGTGGTATGTAGGTAAACCAACTCTCTCTGTCTCTTTTTTTTTTTCTTTCTTTCTCCCTTTCTCCCTCCTCCCTCTCTCTCTCTCTCTCTCTCTCTCTCTCTCTCTCTCTCTCTCTCTCTCTCTCTCTCTCTCTCTCTCTCTCTCTCTCTTTCTTTCTATATATATATATATATATATATATATATATATATATATATATATATATATACACATACATACACACACACACACACACACACACACACACATACATATATATATATAGATAGATATAGATAGATATATAGATAGATATACAGATATAGGATGTAAAGAAGATATATAGACAGATAAATGTATATATGTAACATGTACGTAAGCACTTATCTACCTATGTCTATCTATCTGTCTGTCTCTCTCTCTCTCTCTCTCTCTCTCTCTCTCTCTCTCTCTCTCTCTCTCTCTCTATATATATATATATATATATATATATATATATATGTGTGTGTGTGTGTGTGTGTGTGTGTGTGTGTGTGTGTGTGTGTGTGTGTGTGTGTGTGTGTGTGTGTGTGTGTGTTTGTGTGCGTGTATGTATATGTATATATATGTGCGTGTGTGACAGAGAGAGATAGATTGTGTGCGTGCGTGCGCGTTCGTGTTTATACGTATGTATGTAAATGAATATTTACAAGTGCATAGATATATATATATACATTACTCGTAACTGCCTAATGAATACAATAATTAATGGAAATTTTGGTTTGATGAATCCCATAGGACACATATATGATTATGCATATTATTTAACTACATTTACATGGATACGATATAACCATACAGTAACTGGTAGGTACTCATTATTATAGTTATTTGTTATATGCCATAAAATGCATGGGAAAATGTCCAAAATGCGGAAATTGTATTTACAATGTTTTTTTTTTTTTTTGCTGGTGAATTACAATTAATATTCTATTTCATTACACACACACACGCATTAACACAGTTCAGTTAGATTTGCGGTCATGCTTCGCCCTGCCACTGAGTAAGCATGTGGCAAAGCACCACAACAATACACACAAACATATATAATGGAAGGTGTATTGTCCCTGACGGTCAGCCTCCCCGAAGCCCCGAAATCGCCCCCATTCAGGTCAGCATAAAACGGCCGCGGCGTCCGAGCTCACAGCACATCGCTATGGCTGTTCTTCCTTGCCTTTTCGCGATTCTCTCTCTCCCTCTCTCTGCCTCGGGAAGATGCGGGGTAGCGCGGCCTCCACAAGACTCCAACCTCGTCCTTGAGTCGAGGATCATCGGCGGGAGAGTGGCCCATGAGAGCGCTTGGCCTTGGGCGGCGAGTCTGCGCAGTCGCGGCCAGCACTTCTGCGGCGCCTCCCTCGTCACCGCCACGCATCTCCTGACGGCGGCGCACTGCGTGGCTCACGTCGGGCAGGCGCTTCTGACGGTGGCTCTGATCGCCGAGGGTGAAGTGGTGGAGCGGGAGGTGTCGACGGTCGTCCCCCATCCCGAGTACAACGGCCACCAGCACGACATCGCCCTGCTGAAGGTGGGGGAGCCCTTCTCGTCGCCGCCCCTCTGCCTGTCCCTCCTGGTCCCCGAAGGACTCTCGGCCAGCTTGGTCGGCTGGGGGAAGACGTCGCCAGAGGGATCCCACAGCGAGGCCCTACGCGAGACGGAGGTGACGATCCTGCCGGGCAGCCGCTGCAGGTCGGCCTACAGGCAGTTCTTCCGGAAGGGCATGCTGTGTGCGGGATCCGAAGGCCTGGGGCGGGACGCGTGCCAGGGGGATTCAGGAGGACCGCTCATGCTCTTCATGGGCGGGGCGTGGGTGCAGGTGGGCGTCGTCAGCTTCGGGTATGGGTGCGCTCGGCCGGAGTACCCGGGGGTGTACACGAGTATCCCAGATTACATTCACTGGGTTATTGAGGTGTTGCAAGCGGAGTAATATGAATATTCGTCATATGTCTATAAATAAATACTAAAGGAAGTACATCTTTAGAGAAACCTTGCTTATTATGTGTGTGTAGGCGTTACGGTGCGACCACACCAGTTGGAGACAAATTGTCCCCCATTCGGATACAAATCCTGATACGTATATGGACATGTTTGTTACAATATTGAGAATGTCAAGCAATAAGTGTCGACTTGATGAAACTATCCACACCATGTTTGCATGTTGGTTGGCGCGAGGTTTCTGATGACATCACCTCGTCCACTCAGGGACTGTTAACATGTCGACCAGGAAATCCGTACCAACACGTCAACTACGATGTTTCTCAACGACTTAATAACTTGTTACCCAACTTGTCAGACTTAATGTTCCCACAGTGTTTTGTCACTGGCGCGGAAGCATCCTCGTGCACACACATACGCACGCATTTCTTATTTTAATAGATTTTGCTTTTTTTATGCCTACAAACACACGCACATTTACACATATGATGTAAATATATGTATGTTTTTTTCTTTTATTTCCTTTTTTACACATATATCGCCACACGAACGGATGTGTATATCCTTTGATGTAAAAACTATTTCCATTTTACTTTTACTTCTTTTTGTTATGATTTTTTTTTTCACTCTATGTGTACATAGTAGAAAGGCTTGGTGGTTCTTAGACTTGAGCTTCTTGTCTTTTCTTCTGTTCTTCACCTCCCTCTGCCTCTGCTTCTCGGAGGACGACGAGCACTGGTCGTAGACATGGCATGTATTCTTGCCAAACGGAAGTATCTTGGTGTCATGATTTTCCTACCCTTGTCACGCAATTCTTATTCGACCCATGGAATTATTCAAAACAGCAAGAAACGATATTTCGTTACAGTAACAAGTATGTAAACCAATAGGTCCTTGACTTATCATGCGAGTCCAGATTATGTTTAGGTTATTGGTTCCTTTTGCTCACAAAACCTTTAGATTTTACAGAAGATAAATCCAGCTTCTACCCTGAACCCATGTTTCTCATTCGTTGTCAGCTGAGACCAATTTAGAGTTGGGTTTTAGAGATCACGATTCTAGGAGATAAAAAATGCTTGAATTATTCTCGGTATCACTTTACGGAATTTTGATGCTCTTCTAAACCTTGAAATAAAAGCTTTATGCAGCTTAGTATAGAACGCACGTAGCCTCCCTGCTTGTTATTTCATCACACAGCGTCGGTATTATTATGTAGTACTGATGAGTCGAAATTATCAGTGCCTTCATTGTAAACGCCGAGATGTGATACTGGAAAGAATCTTGTTTTTCGTCGCATATTACCGGTTCAGGAAATAAGTATTAGTAATTGATCTTTTACTCCAGCCAACAACCGTCGGACCCGAGATTTCTCTCCAGTTACCCCGATCGCCGTATTTCCCTAACGTTCATTTTTGACGTTTTTCTTTGCCTGGGCAGATTATTTCGTGTTTTAGCGAATGTATTTTTCCCCACTCTTTATGACAGTGTGATTAGATTTTCCCCATCTTCGTTCGGTCGTTATAGAAATGTATATCAAAGAATTACTTGTACTACTTTCACATCATCAACTTCAGATGGAAATGCCATCAATGAAAAAATATCAAATTTTATCGTTCTGTCCATGGAAGGCAAAATTTACATTGTACCATGCTGTGTGAAACAAACTATCACCATTATGACACTTCAAGGCGAAATTATCAATCGCCAAATCGTAATAACCGCGCCAAGAATTATTAAAAAATACACATGCGACATTCAACCTTCCCTCATTTTGACCTTCATTTGGATAAACACGACGGACGCTGAGGTAGTAGGTCAGTAGATTGTCATATAAATAGGCAGTGACCTTTCAAGCCACACAGTATACTTTATTGTCATTCTGAAACATGGTGTCCAAAAATATTATACACCAAATTTCCTGACTTGTAGGGCAGACGGCGTGACACTACAAAGGATAATTATTGTTTCGAATCAGAATTGCTTGCTCTGACAAGATTGACCACTAAGGTAACTTATAGACCCACTCGATCTTAGTAAAACCAAAAAGGGGCATTAACAGCTCTCTAAACATTCAAAATTATTACTTGTGTGCTACAGAAAGATAAACAAGATCATATGGTGGGAGACAAACCCAGTGGGGACCATATTGTCTCGCAAGGCAATAGGTCAGTGGTTCTTGGTATCGTGACCCCGTCATCTGGTAGGGTAGATCACCCTTAGGACACTCCTCAGTTATTTGAAGTAACAGGCAAAGGTATAGGATTGCTCATTACCAAAGCAACCCTATATGTAAGAAATTGAAGTTATTCAAGATCTAAAGAATTCAGATATTGTAATTTAGAAGATAGTGCACACTGCATATTGCCTCTGACTGAAAGTACTCACTCGTACTAATAATGATAATCCACTTCCAGGGCTTTAATCCCTTGTAGCAGGGAATTCAAGATGAGCTGGTGCCGCTGTCTATCACATCAATAATCAGTAGTTAAATTTTTCTTTTTTAGAGCAATAGGGCGAGGCTTGAAAGTGAAGCCCCGGGTAAGGAAAGGTCAGCATTATGTAAAGTGGCAAAAGGGTAAAAAGTGATTTAACAATTAGGACAAAATATGTTAGATAAAAGTTGTACAGCGTTGTAGGTTCGTATGGCAGTGAAAAGGGTAAAGGGGGAATGAACGGAATGTGAAGGACGTTCAGGACAGACACAGCCAGTCTTTTCTCCTTTCTGCACAGCTCTCACATTTTAGGAGGGGGCAGATGGTTATAAAGAAAAGGAAAAAAGAAAGATGGAGAACTAAAGATCATTCACAAGTTCATTGAGGCGAGGCTGAGGTCCAAGGTAGAGGTGATCCCCTACACTGGGGCTCAATCTCCGACTTCTTAGCCCCCTCCCCCACAACGAACAGAGGATTGGGGGCATACTGTTTTGTTATATATTTTCTCCAAGTCTTAGCTATAGATTTTTGGTAATTTTTAATAGTATCCTAAACCACATCTTGCTTATCTGTATTAAGGGCCAGTAGTGTTCACTCTTATGGGAGAGGTATTATCCTCTGTTCCAAGTATGTGATAATGGCACAAGAAAGCAAATGTGCTAGACATCAAAGGATATATAGCACTGAAGTATTGTATTGTGGTGAAGTTTTTTTTTTGAGTTAATTTGTCATATTTCAACGGTCATAATGTATGGTGAATATCATTTATAAACGGCCATATAATGTATAGTAGTATAGTAGTTATAGTAGACAGAAGTGGGTAGATGGGGTAGAATAGGTATTGATGGATCCTCTGTTCCAAAACGTCTAAGTGTTGTATAATCTGCACTAGAAGTTTACATGTAGATAAATGTTTATTCACCAGTGCTCTTCAGGTAAGTTCATTTAAGTGCTTTTCAAGCAGTCTATTTGCATTATCAGTATAAACTTGGATTTTCCCAGCTGGGTAAATTTGAGCATACTTGTTTTTATCTTATCTCGATCACATGTCAAAAGTAGGATGGTATCAAATTGGATAAATAAAACGAGCATTATTAAAAAGATAACTTTTATTTGCACTTCCTCCCTGCTTGAGCTCTATTTATTGAGGTGTTCCAGAGCACAGGGTCAAGTACAAGAAATGGCTTTGTTTTTACTCCACCTTCCAAGTATTTTTTGTTTTAAAAACACTTGAGATACTTCACAGAACTTGGCACCTTGCTTCCTCCATATATTCCAACACATGGGTGCGCGCATATATATATATATATACCATAAAGGGGGACACAATCCCCCTATTCATGTCGAGATATTCACATAATTATATAAATTAACACGGGCGGAAATGATATTATTACAAACATGACTCCGTATATGGTAAAGAAACGATCCTGAAACACATCGTCTTCTTTTCGAAAGCAGTTGCGCGACCTCTGCCGATTGGAAGAGGAAGGGAAGAAGGGATAAACGGGCGAAGAAAGAAGGAAGAAGAGAAGGGAAGAGGAGTGGATGGAAAAGTCCAAAAAAAAGAAAGGGTAGATGCGAGAGAACAGAGAGGGAGGGAGAAAGGGGAGGTCACGAGCGTGTTGAGCCAAAACCAATCACCATCCTCAGTGTATTAAGACTGCCCGGGACGTATGGCTCGGAGTATACAATGATACACTATACACTCTTTCTCCGTCACAGTGGGGCTTCTTTCACATACAGGCTCAGATAAATACATCACTCGTTCACCTCCCTCTTCCTCCTCCTCCGTCTCTCTTCTACCTTCCTTACACCATTTCTTTCTCTTCCTCTATACACTCTCCTCCCTTATCAAATTCACTTCAACAATAAGTACCTCCTCTTCTTTCTCCTCCTTCCCTCCTCACGAATGAGAATGAGAAAAAAGGGGGGTGGGAGGGGGCGCCACAGATAGATAACTTTTTTTTTTAATCTTTCTTTCAATGTTATTTTTCTCTCCTCATACAGCCTATGTTGATGTAGGCGGTACATGGGAAGACGACTCATGAGGTGACAGCAGTGTGGTGGTTCCTTGAGCTAACTATCACATGAATTTTTGTCACAGATGAAGAATCAGAAGCCAAAAGAATAATAAAAAAGTAGAACAGTACTAGCAATTTACGATGACAAAACCCAGGCCTTCCTTCAATACGTGTTTCGTTCGTAATGAAATCGTTCGGAAGTTTAGTCTGCATGAAATTCGATCACTAAACATTATGAAAATCGATCACTAAACATCGAAGTACTTTCTAGTGTCGTGGTTTCTATCTCCAGTAACAGTCCGAGTTCAATACATAAGGACGAAATGGCCTATTAGGTTTCTTTTCAAAGAGGGGGTGTGATGGTTCTCAAAAGTCTAATGTATATTTTCAACATTTTATTGAAAACAACCTTTATGGCAAACAAGCCTGGCATGATGTTTTTTTTTCTTTATTTTGAAAATGATGATTTAATGAACAAGTTTGTGATAACAATGATAACTATACGCTTCTATAATGACTTTGATGATGAAGAATATAAAAACTTTTTTCTTCAAGATGAAAAGGGGAGGGGAAGTAAAAATTCGAGTAAATAATAAAATGACAAAAAAATATTTCATTAAATAAATTAAGGAAAAGAATATTAATAATACATGTGTGAAAAATAATTACAACAATCTCTTCCAAAGTAATAGTAATAGTAGTCCTGACTAACACTTAAGGCTCTAAAATTATGAGATTGTGGTCGCTTTGACAAACCATGGACCAGCGTTTTAATGTGGAGCCACCTCACTGCACTAACGATGACGATGACGATGATGATGGTGGTGCTGATGGCGAGATAAAAATGGTGATGGTGATGGATGGCGAGCAGGATGACTCGGATGGCGATGGTGATGTCGAGGTGAAAAAAGTGATGGCGATGAAGTGATGAGGAATGTAATGGGGGGGGAAGAGGGGGGGGAGCGTACTCGCGAAACCCAACCATTGCGTTGGACGTTAGAGACGAGGGGGCGCGAGGAAAAGAGGATTTTTTCTTTTTCTTTTTTGACAAAGTTCTCTCTTTTTCTCTCTCCCTTGTCATCAACCAACAAGTCTTTTCTTTCTTTCATTCTCTCTCTATCCATATACTTCTGAATCCATCCCTACCCTTCTCCACCTTTCCTCCTCCCTCTCTTTATCCCTCTCTCTCTCTCTCAACAAAATCTCTAGCCTCCAAGAATGCTATTCCTCAGTCACTGCACAATATAGAAAAAGTTCGCCACTGACCCCCGCACCTCTCGGACCTTTTACAGGACCTTTATAACAATACATGTATATGCGGTGGCAAGGTCCGAGAGCGCGCAGTCGGCCTTCCACGCGCCGTCTCAATCGGAAAGGTTTTCAAGGAAGTGTCTCGATTTGGCGAGGTTCTCTCCAGTCCCTCGCCTCGTGAATCAGCCTGTCTGAGATAACAGCTTGGAGGATCGAAATGGAGAGATACGAGAGAGATAATGTATATATATAACTAAGGGGGAGGGCTTGGGAGAGGGGAAGGGGGGCGCGAGAGAAGAAAAAAATATATAGGCGAGACCACACCAACAGCAACGGTTAACATCCCCCCCCGAAAAAATACTTTTTAAACATTTTTCTTTTTTTCCTTTGAAACACCTACTAGTCTTTTACCTTACTAAATGAAAGGTACAACTACAGCTACCTTTGAAACAACAAGGTAGAAAACCAGTAAGAAGAGAGAAAAAAAAGCCAAAAATACATGAATAAAACCAAATAAACATTCTAAAAAAATCACAGGGGGGTTTAAAGGGGGTGACAAATTTTTACCCCCACAGGAAAACAAAAACATGATGTTTTTTTGGCCAAGACAATACCAATCAAAATTCCAGAAAAAGTAATCAACACTTTACTTTTTTTTAATATCTCCTATTCCAATGTATAAAAAAGATAGAAAACAGTAACAAAAACGTAATTCTAAATATCCTATTTTCAAGGGTTGTGTGTAGGGGTGGAGGGAGGAGAGGGGGAGAGGGGGGAAGGGGGGGAACCAATGTGTGTGGATCAACATGACTGGGCAACGTGCACGCAAGGCCAATGCATCTAGCATGGCATTCCAGGTACATACATGATCACTAATTATAATATATATAGATTTTTTTTTACATTATCAATTACGATTATGTTCTCTCTTACTTGGGTGTTCCAGTTTTTTTTCTAACATGGGGGAGGGGGAGGGGGAGGGAGGGCACCACCAAAAGGCCTATCCTCCGTACTGAAAATCCCTGCTTTTTGGACACAAGTACAGTCAGGTGGACAAGTTCTAGGCAATTATTAGCATTGCAACCAGAGGGTTTTTAACTTATTATTTTTTAAAATCTTTCCTTCCCTGTTTTTAAGGCTCTTTTGACGGATTGAGGGGTGGGGGGGAGAGGAAATAAGTGGTTGAAATAAGGGAAGGGGAGGGTGATGGAGGGGTATTATTTCCCTCCGCAAAAAATAGCAAGTCTGGCTCGTGTACAAAACCTCGTTCTATCACCAGGCGTGACTAGAACGGAGCCATCAATCGTTAAAATTTAGTCTTTAACCACCTGCCGAATCAAAACAATTCTAAACCACAAACTCGATGAGACTATCGAATGACCCTCTGGTTTCTGTTGAAGGGAGAGGAAAAGTTTTTGAAAGATCAAGTACAAACTGTTCGTCCCACTATGAAAGTTGTTGAAAAATTACCTATTCTTTTTCTTTAGGGCTGGGATGGGGGGTGGGGGATTGAGGTTCCTTTCATGGTTAGAAAAAAATATTGAATCATAATCATAACTATAATAAAAAAAACGATTTATGGTTTTCCTAAAATCGTATAGGCACTTACTGGGTTATTTCATTCGCCTCTCCAGAATTATCAATATCAGTTTTTTTTTATCTTTAAGACTATCAAACTTAAGTTACGAAGCACCACACACAAAGGAGAAGTTGTATTTGTATCATTTACATTAACTGTTACGACTGGATTTCTCGTGGATGGGGGGAGGGGGAGGAGAGACTCTAGGTGCTGGGGGGGGGGGTTATCCTCTTTCACCTTACACACTAAATTATCACAATGCCCCTTGCCTTGCGATCCACACACACACATCCACGGTTTATGGGGGAAGGGGTGGGGAAGGAAGGAAGGAAGGAAGGGGAGGGGGACGAGGATAAGAGGACAAGAGGAACAGGACATAAAAATTTTAAATAAAAAATGGGGAACGGGAAAGGACGAGGAAAGGGGGTACAGGGGAGGGGGTGAGGAGAGGGGAAGGAGTGGGGACTTTGTCACACTACCGCATTTTTTTTTCGAAACCTTAGCTTAGAGTGGCATTCAGGACAGATTCAAGGATTTCTCTTTCTTTTTAATAAACTTTGTACTTAATTTGTTGGTTGTAGCCCACGATTCTCAATAGTTTTTTTTCGACATTGGCACACAAAAAATATATATAAAAAAAGAAAGAATTGACGAATCCAGGGTTTCCTACTGACTTGATGGCTTATGTCCTGAACTCAATAAAGCTTATCATATGAAAATATATCTCAATTTTGTGCCTACATATATATCAAACTTAATAAACAATTATTTTTTATAGATTTTTTTGGCATTTTTTTAGTATTTGATCATTAATGAGCTGGCTAAACCTCCATTATATGATATTATTGTAAATATTACAAGGTAGAAAAACCTGAGGCTTAGTATGCCGCCCTCTTACCCTGCGGCGGCGTCTCGCTGCTTGGGTTCCTCCGCACGCCCTCAGCTAACACAAGGCCGCCCGGGGCTCCCGCAAGCAGCGAGGCCGTCCCCCAGGCGCTGGAGGGCGTGTAAGCCAAAAACAACGATGAAAACTATATAAAAGGGGGCGCCGCAGCCACGCTGGTTCGGGTGGAGCGCAGCCCCCTTGACCCTGAGTGACTGGCGCGGGGGCCAGTTAGCCTGTGGCAGTAACGAGGTGCTCGGTGTTGAGGCTGAGCGAGCGCAGCCGCCGCTGGGCCAGCCGCGACTCCGAGGGTGGCGACAGCCCGAACGGCGGGTCCTTGTCCAGGTTCTCATTGTCCTCATCCTGGTTCATGCTGAAATGCTGCAGAAGGACGCGGTTCAGGGCCATGCACGACTCGGCGAACAGCGACAGCTGCTGCGCACTGTGGTTCCTGCGGAAGAAAGACGCGTGTTAGTGTTGCCCGGGACGACTTGAAGGCTGTATAACTCCCCTGGAAAGTTAGCCTTACGAAGTTTAACTGCAGATACGCTTTACTTAATAGCCTTCACAACACTTTATTCAATATCAACGCGAATTGTAAAACGCAGACATGGGAGGTTGGGACTTACTTCCTGATGACACTGGGCGTCTCGAGGCGCGTGGTGGGGCCCCCGTTCTTGACCCAGGGATGGTTGAGCACCATCTCGGCAGACAGTCTCTGCGAGGCGTCCTTGACCAGCAGGTTGCGGATCAGGTCCTTGGCCTCCTCGCTGATGAAGGCCCACTCGGGCTTCGGGAACTCGTAGCTGCCGTCCTGGATGTTGTTGAACAGGAGGTCCTGGCACTGCGGGCACGCCTCGCCCCGCTCCCAGCCACAGTCCTCGCCGCAGTTGCCGCAGAAGGGCGGGTAGCCGCACAGCAGGATGTAGGTGACCACGCCGAGCGACCAGAGGTCGCAGCGCTTGTCGTAGGGCCCGGCGTCGTCGCTGATGAAGCCCTCGACCACCTCGGGCGCCATGAACTCCGCCGAGCCCACGGGCGTGAGCAGCTGCGGCGTCATCACCGGGGAGCTCAGGTTCGAGTTGAACTTGATGCCGGAGCCCAGGTCGAAGTCGCAGATCTTGACGGGGCACAGCTGGTCCGGGTACACGCACAGGATGTTCTCGGGCTTGAGGTCCCGGTGGGCGATGCCCTTGCTGTGCAGGAAGGCCAGCGCCGAGGCCAGGTCCCGGATCACCATGGACGCCTCCGCCTCGGTGAAGTGCGTCCGCCTCTGGATGTGGGACAGCAGCGGGCCGCCGTACAGCTTCTCGAACACCAGGTAGAACTTGTCATCCTCCTCGAAGAACTCCACCAGCTGGATGATGTTCTTGTGCCCCTGGCAGTGGTGGAACATCTCCACTTCCTTGAAGACTCGCGTCCGGCTGTGTGTTGGCACCTTCTCTATAATCTGAGGGAGAGCAAAGGGTCGACGTCAGGGCACTTTCGAACCCAAGAAGACTTAACGCACATTTACGTATAACCATCAAAACCTTTCTATGCATGCTTCCTGTCATGCACAAATCAACCGCAGGATCTACACTCACCTTAACTGCATACTCTATATCTGTATAGATGTTGACACACGTCTGCACTGAAGCATATGCACCCTGTCCCAACACCTCACCAGTAAGTTTGTACAAATCTGCCAAGAGAGAAAACAAAAGATTAAGACACGTGTAGCTGACTAACTGTTTACTTACAGTTTATTGCAAGTGGAGAAAAAAAAGTAAAAAAAAGATATACACAATATACATAATTCCTCCCACATTCCCTCGCAGATATCGACGGCCCGACCACACATACTCGCCCACTGGCAAGGGAAACTCACCACTAAAGACACTGGCAATAAGGGTGGAGCCGGAACGCTTCTTCTTCCTCCTCTTACGTCTCTCCTTCGCCTCCTCGCGCACCTGCTCCAGGTTGGTCGTGTCTCTCAGAACACTTGTAACGTCTCCTGCAACAAGGGAGAATGCAACATTCAACAAGGGAAATCTCAAGCTAATCCGATTCCCATTAAAGCATTTCAATAAAAAAATTAAATCCCATTAAACCATTTCATAAACATCAAAAAGATCAAACCTACACGAGTCTAATGAATTATTTACAAGGCAACAATAATCGCTAAAGGAAATGTGTATAATATGTACACTTAAGATTAATTCCTCGCTTCCTCACAGCAGATCTAACGGCAGGGTAAAAATATCAACACTCGTGTCTCTCTCTCTCTCTCTCTCTCTCTCTCTCTCTCTCTCTCTCTCTCTCTCTCTCTCTCTCTCTCTCTCTCTCTCTCTCTCTCTCTCTCTCTCTCTGGGAACTCTGACGTCTGATGCAACACTCGAGACACACACACACACGCACACACATACTTTGGCAACAACAACTTTGGACACCGGACTAGAAAACAGACTGAGAAATAGAGACATTGAGAAATAAAGACAAAAAATATATATCTTGCATATGTGTGTGTGTGTGTGTGTGTGTGTGTGTGTGTGTGTGTGTGTGTGTGTGTGTGTGTGTGTGTGTGTGTGTGTGTGTGTGTGTTTGTGTGTGTGTCCCCAAACTCCACCGGTCATAAACCAAAACAAATCCCCCCCCCAACCCAGACCAGGAAGAAGGCACAATCTTAACCCCCCCCCCCCCCTAACACCCCCTTCCTAACCGCCGACGAAGACCTGGAAGCCGACACACGAGCGAGGGGGCAGAGACGGCAGCTCGCGGGCGGCCATGTTCGCTACCTAACCTCCCCCCTCCCTCCCTCTCCCTCTCCCTCCCCTGCCCCTACCCCTACCCTCCCTCCCTAGCCTGCCAACGCAACATCGGGGTCTTCCCTGCCAACATAACCTCGTGGTCTGTCTGGCCCACATTGACTACCTACCCGCCCCCCCTCCTCCTCCTCCTCTGCCCTTCTCTCTCTCTCTCTCCTTTTTTATCTTTACGTTTCCCTTCCTCCCCCTTCCCTCCCTCCCTCCCTGGCTACCTCTTTTTACCCTGCCACAACTGCCAAGCCCTGCCTAACGACCAAAAATCACCTCTATATTTAGCCCAAATGCGTGATATGAAGAGGGGGGAGGGAGGGAGGGAGGAGGGAGGGAGGGGAGGGAGGGAGGAGGGGGAGGGGAGAGAGAGAGAGAGAGAGAGAGAGAGAGAGAGAGAGAGAGAGAGAGAGAGAGAGAGAGAGAGAGAGAGAGAGAGAGAGAGAGAGGAAAGACAGAAGAGAAAAGAGAGGAAAGACAGAGAGGAAAAGAGAAGAAAAGAGAAAAGAGAAGAGAAAAGAAACTATACTCAAGAGCAACATACTACAACAACTAAGCCAGCCTCGTTGCAATCACGCCAAGCCCCCTCGCCGAAGCCTCAGCATGCAAGGAAGTCAAGCGCAGAGGCAGAGACACGGGGGAGGTTGCAGAGCGTGGGCGTGCAAATCCGTAGATTTTCGCCGCACCCCCGCCTTCGCTTGCCCCCCCCCCCCCCCATCCCCTCCCCGCCTCAGCATCATCTCTATTTTCAAAACAAACCCTTTAAATTCTCCAGTACGCATTCTAGTTAGTTTGAGCCTAATCTCGAAACCATGTAATTAAATTAACTTTGTATCGACCTACGGACCGTAATATTACTTGGCACCCTTTGCAAACACCCTATTAAATGCACGACGGTTTTGTGCCCTGTTGCAACATCCCTTCAACCTTGCAAAACGAGACTGCCCTTGTTACTATGTGAGGCTCTGACGCACATAAACAACATGCTTTAAAGAAGTGAATACATCTTCTCTCCCTGCGACTACGTAGTAAAGCTTATCAAGAGTAACTTCGCCGATAACAGCTCAGGGTACGTACTTTATTCACCTCTCTACTTACAATCCTTATCTGATAAAGAGACTCGGAACAGAAACAACGAACTACCAAAAACTTACTTCGAACACGAGTAACTTAACACGGGCTTTACCTAAACTGCTTACCCAAACACGTTTAGTTACGACCTGAATGCCGGTCTCGAGAAAAACAAAAACACACCCGATAAACATAGTCTGAGAAGTGGAAACGTGTGAAAAGCCAACATATGTAGTGAAACAAGCCCTCCAACATATGCTACGTGACCAGAACCAGCCCTGCAATTGATCCATCCTTCGGACTCACTCAAATCCCTTGAATTTCACACCAGCGAGAGAGGGAGAGAAAACAGCTGATCAAAAGGCAGAATGAGAGAGAAAGAGAGAAGAAACAAGGAAAGAGAGAGGGAGAGAGAGAGAGAGAGAAATACTGCATGGCGCAAACTCACAAGGAACCTTCCAGAAAGAGTGGCTCCGGCGGCCTAGAAATTGGCAACAACGACAGCAACATGGAACCAACATGGACTCGGTGTTGCCAAGCCTCCTCTCGCTCGCCGCCCCCCCCTCCCCCGCCTCTCTGTTTCTCCCTCTTTCGTCCCTTCCCCTCCTCTTCCTTGTCATTCCCCGGCCCTCTTATGAATACCTTCAGGGTTTTCATGATTCAGAGGCGTTCAGGAAGAGACAAATTGCAAGACATGCAGTGAAATAGGACGCACCTTTGCGAACTGTGGCACACCAGCAACACCACCTCCACCTCTCTTCCTTCTCTCTCTCTCCAACTCTCTACCTCATTCACTACGTTATTTCCACATCACCACCACTCGCACATCCTTCCAGAGCTAATTTTCATGGAAATATTCACTCAATTTGGACACTCAGAAAGGATGGAAACACAGGGAGGACGAGACACCTCAATACACACGCACACATTTAAATCCTTATTTTTCATACTTTCTCATCCACCAGCGACACTCAACACCCTCTGATTATCAACATCAAAGCACGCAAGACACACGCACAAAGAGTTTACCATAGCACACCATAACACACAGAACGAAGGTCGGTCGACTTTCACGAAAACAACAAAAAACTTTCACATTTCAGGAAGGGGTCGGGGTTGGTATGGGAATTGTGAGGATTACTCAGAGCACACACTGCATTCGGGGGAAATAACATACCTTGCACCATCTTGACGGTTTGTAGGTTATCAATGAGCGAAGATTTATATATATCACAATCAGTGGGGGAAGTAAAATAAGAAAATCACAGATTCTTGAGTAGCACTTGGCGATGCTTGACTAGACCCTCCAAAACCGCCGCTGTGGGGCCCTTTTGCACTATCACGTCTTAGACACTTGCTGGCGCCGCACTCTTGCCCTTGGGATGTAGTAGTACCAGCCGTGTGATTTTAACCAGCTTTGGGAAAGCTAGAAAAGGTAGGAAAAGATCCCGTTGGCGCGCGTGACACTCCTATCTATCCATCTCTCTCTCTTATGGCGAACTGCACCCAACGCTCGGAGACGCCCGCTTATATGTGCCGGCTATCTGCCCGGCGGAACTGCCACGCGTCGCCATCCTAGACAATTTGAGCTAATTTATACGTATTTTAGGGATCAAAAGACACTCTAGTGCCTATTGATATCAACTTTTGCATATTTATAGTGGATACAGTAAATTACTTGCCTCCTATCATCTTTTGAAAGAGGTTTTGTGGAAAATGCGAGTGGCTGGTGGCAACAACATAGCGTCGCCTCACGCTAACTTAAACGCCAACAAATAGAACCTTCCAATTACATCAGAAAAGATTCTGGCCGATTCTACTGACAGAAGGGAGATTCGATGCATTTTTCTTATTGGAATATATTTGAATGCTACATTAAAAATATAATTTACAAAGTACAGCTGTCGCCGGAAGCTGTCAGTACAGTTATACTTAATACCACTCCATGATTCCTAACCTTCCACTACGGCAATATCCATAAAAGCTAATTATCATTAAATAAAACACATTACCGCCAAGGAACCACTACATATAACCCAAAAGTTGTCCAAATCACAATTCAAAACCCTCATTCTTCAAAAGGGGCATATTATTTCCCGAATTTATGAACCGGAGCGCGAATTAAAGTTCCGCGCCAACTTTTCCCATCGACTCCACGCTGGCAGTGTTGTGGCGTGATCAGGCTTGCCAACCTCACGCAACACATTACCAATCCATCTTGCCTCGAACATTCTAGAATTTTCCTCCCCCTTATTCTCTAAATACGATTTTAGAAGCACGAATCATGACCTAATACGAAATCGTTGTAAAGAAGACAGTAAAGCGATCCGATCTTCGCCTCCCGGGTCGGCGCGTGGGGTTGGTAATCCGTAGGTGCGTAGAAAACCCTAGGTGGAGGTAGAAGTATAAGTGACGTCGAGTTTTGTGTCGAATTCGTCAACATCGAGCCACAAAACGACTAGAAACGAAATCTACCTCTCCCTCCGACCCATCACAAGCGCAGATCGTCCGTAAAAAAGTTAACTCGCACATCCGCATATACTTCGGTAGAGCAGACAAAGGACGTATACAGGTCGATCGCCATGTTTACCAACGCCGACCAATTTCGGAACGGAAACGAAGCATTTTGAGAATCCGCATCGCTCTCTTCTCTCCCCCCCGCTAACCCCCCCTATCCTCCTCTCCTCCCTCTCTCTCTACCCCCTTTTAACCCCCGTCCCCTTCCTCCTCCTCCCCCTCCTCCCTCCCCGACCACCGCCATCCACAACAACAACAAAAACGAGAAGCCGGCTCTCTCTCTCTCTCTCTCTCCTCTCTCTCTTTCTCCGATCAACAAATTGCTCAGGATTTGAACTCAACCGTATCTATTGACACCAGTTCGCGTCCGCACAAGAAACGAAACAAAGAAACAAATAAAAGCCGACTTCAAGCTCAGCGCTGGCAGAACCCGGGCCCGCGACGCCAGAAATCGACAAAAACGACAAGAACAGCGAGGCGGCGACATGTGCTGAGAGGGAAGCCGGTTTGTTTATTATCGCCCCATTTATGCAGCCACTTAAAATTGATTTTTTAAAAAACTCATTTTATATTTTTTACACTTATTACAATTCCCAACATGAAATACATCGCATCCCACAGAGAATTTTTTTTTTTTATAATTTCAATGGAGACGATTCTATACTAATGTGCTCGGCTTTCGGACAGCTTTGGGTGGAGCGTGGCTTGTACTTGGTCACCTCTGAAGAGTCTCTCTCTCTCTCTCTCTCTCTCTCTCTCTCTCTCTCTCTCTCTCTCTCTCTATATATATATATATATATATATATATATATATATATATATATATATACTATACTCTGTATATTAATTGCAAATAGGTATACGTATGTACATTTGTAAAGTGTGTGTGTGTGTGTGTGTGTGTGTGTGTGTGTGTGTGTGTGTGTGTGTGTGTGTGTGTGTGTGTGTGTGTGTGTGTGTGTGTGTGTGTGTGAGAGCGCGCGCATGTCAATATATGTGCGTCTAAATAATTTAGAGCTCGTGTATGTGCATGCATATGTATATATATATTGTATATATTATATATATATATATATATATATATATATATATATGAGTGTGTGTATGTATGTATGTATGTATGTATGTATGTATATATATATATATATAATATATATATATATATATATATATTACACACAGACACACATGAATACATACATTTGCATATATACATAATATATTCAGATTATGGAAAGACAGATTATATACATGCACACACTTACAAAAGCTCTAAATTATTTAACCTTGCACAGACGCGCGCACGCACACACACGCACACACACACACACATGCATATACATATATTTACAAATATGAGAGAGAGAGAGAGAGAGAGAGAGAGAGAGAGAGAGAGAGAGAGAGAAGAGAGAGAGAGAGAGAGAGAGAGAGAGAGAGAGAGAGAGAGAGAGAGAGAGAGAGAGAGAGAGATTTCTCCCCCTTCCCCATTTCACCCGCTCTTTGTCTGCGTGTGCTGTCTGTCTCCCCCTTCCCTCCCTCCTCACCAACACACACACACACACACACACACACCACACACACACACACACACACACACACACACACACACACACACACACACACACACACACACACACACACTAGTCATTAATATATGGAACCTAATAAAAATTCCTCTCCACCAAATATAAATTAAATCCGCGCACATTTCTGAGGTTAACCCATATTCCCGTTCTTAGAGCTGCCTGGGCTTACACCTCCGAGGTAGAGGGGAAAAAATAGAAGGAACTGGATGAGAATGCGAGCGAGTAAGCAAAGGAGCGAACATGAGAGTGAGTTTGCGAGTGAGTGAACGAGTGAGTTTGCGAGTGAGTGAACGAGTGAGTTTGCGAGTGAGTGAACGAGTGAGTTTGCGATGAGTGAACGAGTGAGTTTGCGAGTGAGTGAACGAGTGAGTTTGCGAGTGAGTGAACGAGTGAGTTTGCGAGTGAGTGAACGAGTGAGTGAGTGAACGAGTGAGTTTGCGAAGTGAGTGAACGAGTGAGTTTGCGAGTGAGTGAAGAGTGAGTTTGCGAGTGAGTGAACGAGTGAGTTTGCGAGTGAGTGAGAGTGAGTTTGAGTGAGTGAACGAGCGAGTGAGTGAACGAGTGAGTGAACGAGTGAGTTTGCGAGTGAGTGAACGACGTGAGTGAACGAGCGTGAGTGAACGAGTGAGTTTGTGATGAGTGACGAGTCGAGTGAGTGAGTGGGTGAGTGAACGAGCGAGTGAGTGAGGGTGAGTGAACGAGAGCGAGTGAGTGGAGTGAGTGAGTGAGTGAACGAGCGAGTGATGAGTGAGTGGGTGAGTGAGCGAACGAGTGAGTGACGTGAGTGGTGAGTGTGAACGAGCGAGTGAGTGAGTGGGTGAGTGAACGGATAGCGAGTGAGTGAGTGGGTGAGTGAACGAAGCGAGTGAGTGAGAGTGGGTGAGTGAAACGAGCGAGTGAGTGAGTGGGTGAGTGAACGAGCGAGTGAGAGTGAGTGGGTTGAGTGAACGAGCGAGTGAGTGAGTGGGTGAGTGAACCGAGCGAGTGAGTGAGTGGGTGAGTGAACGAGCGAGTGAGTGAGTGGGTGAGTGAACGAGCGATGAGAGTGGGTGAGTGAACGGCGAGTGAGTGAGTGGGTGAGAACACGAGTGAGTGAGTTGGATGAGTTGGGTGAGTGAACGAGCGAGTGAGTGAGTGGGTGAGTGAACGAGCGAGTGGAGTGAGTTGAGTGAACGAGCGAGTGAGTGAGAGTGAGTGTGTGGTGTGAGTGAACGAGCGATGAGTGAGTGGGTGATTGTGAAGCGAGCGAGTGATGAGCGAGCGAGTGAGTGAGTGAGTGAGGTGAGTGAGTGAGTGAGCAGCGGTCGTCTGCGGCCCGTGTATGCCCTGGTACCGGCTTGGGCAGCCGAATGGTACTGTTGGTAGGACTGGTTGACCTCAGCGCCCAAACCCACACACTTGTTACGTCTGTGCGTGTGCGCGGGCGCTCTTTGTGTGTGTGTGTGTGTGTGTG
>NW_020868571.1:226055-233555 GCF_003789085.1 Penaeus vannamei
ATAACACAAGCTCCCTCTCCCCCCCCCCATGCAATTTTATTTTTTGGGTCGTTTTCCTCTTTTTAAAAATGTTTTCCGACTTCATCTTCTATTTCTTATTTATAATTCGCATTGGAGAATATAGAAAAAAGCAGGAGAGACTTTTTTATAGTTCGTGTCCAAAGTTCCTAAGGGTGGATGGAGGGAAGAGGGGACATAAAGGGAGAGAAAGGAGGAGGAAGTGGCAAAGGGAAGAGGAAAGAGGAGAAAGAGAGAAGGAATATGGAAGAAAAAGAGGGAAAAGGTTTAGGAGACGTGAGAAGTGAGAAGAGAGATGATGAAGGAATGGGAGGAAGAGAGAGAACAATGAACGAGAAGACAAGCAGCAGGGGAAGGAAGGAAGGAAGGAAGAAGGAAGGAGAGGAAGGAAGGAAGGAAGGAAGGAAGGAGAGAGATTCAGCGGGAATAGTCTAGAATGGAAGAGGAACAAGGGAAAAGAAAGAAAGGAGGAAAAGTGGAAAAATAAGAGACCTAAGAGCAAAGAGGAAGAGCAGGGAAATGAAAGAAATAAAAATATTGTGACGTACGCGTTTTAAAAGGCCGCTGCCAGGACTGGAATGGAAGGAGGGAGGGAGGGGAGCGGAGGGGAGATGGGGAGAGTGGGGGAATAGGGAGGGAGGAATGAGATGGAAGGGAGACGGGTAGAGATGGAGGGGGATGGGGAGAGTGGGGGGGATGGAGGGGAGGAATGAGAGGGAATGGAGACGGGTAGAGATGAGAGGGGGAGAGGGGTAGAGAAAGAAGGGAAGAGGGAAATGGGTGCATGGGGGCAGGAGGGGGGAGGGCGAGCACTGGTGCAGCGGGAGACGCACCAAAAACGCTCACATGCAGAGAGTGGCGTTCCATTCCCCCCTTCCCCTCCTCGCTTTTCCCTCCACAGGTCTCCCTCTCTTTTCTCTCGCTCTCTCTATCTAGCTCTATATATATCTTTCTATTTCTCTCTCTCTATACGTACATATCTCTCTCTATATATACACACATATCTTTCTCTATAGGTAGACATATCTTTCTCTTTCTCCCTCTCTATACATACATATCTCTCTCTATATATATACAGATATATATCTCTCTCATTCTCTCTCTCTATCTCTCGACACTTCCAGCACTAAGCCACTAAACCATTACAACCTTTACCAGTGAAACGCACAATTTCCACTCTAATTGCAGTACATACATTTTTCTAAAAATAAAAAAAAAATCTCTTAAGGATGTAACCCAACTCGAGCATAGCCTTGTGCAATGCTGAGCCGTCTTAACCTTAGCGCAAAACCGCTATCTTGCATAAGCTAGCGATGTAGACTCGTATGATAATGCAGAAAATAATAAATGCACATTCTAGCCTCTTTTAAGACGGCGGGTGGGAGGGGGGTGAGCGAAGGGGAAATAAAAACCGATAGATAATTAAATGCGAATCCCCTTTCTTAGAAAAAATAGCTAAAAAAATATATAATAAAAATGATACTTTTTTCTCCTTTTTTAAACATTACACCAGAACTCCCATATTTATTTCCGACCATTTTCTCGAAGACAACCAGCTTCCTTTTAAATCAAATTATTATTTCTTACAATCTATAACTGTACTACCATCGTGATTTAATAATATCTCATCTTCAATTAACTTTTACAATCTTGCATTTGGCGTGTTTAACCGTTTCTACATAAACACTAAGCATTTAATTAATGTCTAATGATGATAATATAATTATTATTATTTTTATTTTACAATGTCTTTCTTTGTTCTTATTTATCTGTCTTTCTTAGCATTTTCTCTTGCTTTGTTGTTCCTTCAACGTTTTCGCTTTTCGTTTCATTAATTCGTATCTTATCACAGAAAACGGAAAATATATAAAAGACGAAAAATAAAGGAGAGAGAAGAAAACGGGTAAACAAGCTCCTAAACAAACAAACAAACAAACAAACGAATACAAAATGTCCACGTGCGCACTTAGATTTCCAGCCGATCCACACATGTGCACACTCATAGCCGCACACACACGCACGCACGTACACACATGCAGACGGACGTCAGCGCACGTACACATGAGTCAGTCATAGCCGTAGTAGCTACCCCCCCACACACACACACACAACCCTGACTAACATCTGTCTCTCTCTCATGACTCAGTTTCAGCATCCCCTTGAAAACGACGCATTTAACACCCCCCCTCTAAACCCCCCTCCCTTCCTTTCCCCCCCCCCTCGCCTCATATCCCTGGACACCCCTTCCCCTTCTCTTTCCTTCCCTCTTTTCCCCTTTCCTTCTCTTCCCTCTCCTCCCCTCCCCTCTCTTCCCTTCTCCTTCCCTCCCCTTCTTCTTTCCATCCCCTCCCTTCCCTCTTTCCATTGGATATCCACTTCTCTCCTCAGTCCTCCTTTCCCCTTCCCCCTATTTAACATGACCTGATTTCATGGACGGGAGGAGGGGGAGGGGGAGGGGAAAAGGATGAGAGAGGGGGAGGGGGAGGGGGAGGGGGAGGAGGCGGATGAGGAGGGGGAGAGGAGGGAGGGGAAGGGGATGAGGATGAGGAGGGGGAAGAGGAGGATGAGGATGAGGGAGGGAGGAGAAGATGTGGAGGGGGATAGGATAGGATGAGGAAGGGGAAGATAATTGATGATGTGAATATGAATATCGATATGTTATAAGGATTCAGTTTTATCCAAACTCTTCTTTTCCTCCTTTTAAACTTGATTCGCCTCTTATATTCATTCGATAGTCGCTCCTTGCTCTCCTTGTACCCCCCCCCCCCCCCTTTGTCTGTGTATCTGACCCTCTCTCACAAAGACCGACAAAAAAAAAAAACAATATCCCTCACACACACACACACAAACAATAATAACACACACACATACAACACACACACACAAAATAATAAAAAAAAAATAAAACAAATAATAACACGAGAGCAATGACAACAAACAAAAAAAAAAAATGAATAATAATAAAGGAAAACAGCGCCCCTTGCCCACCACCCTTCCCCCCCCCACCCCAAGTAAAAAAAAAAAAAAAAAAGTTACGACGCGCATTTCGTCCAGCTCCCCCCCCCCCCCCAAGGCTGCGCGGGCGAAGCACCCTGATTCATGCATAATTGAGCCATCGCCTTGGTATCAGCCCAGGGCCACACCACACATCACCGTCATCGTCATCATCTCGGACATCCTGAATCACCACCGCCATCGTCGTCATCATCCAGAAAATATCGTCTTAATCGTAATCATCGTGTTCATTTTAATCAAAATCGTCATATAACTGTCGTATCATTATCCATTATCCTCGTCATAATTGTTTCTCACCACCATCACCACCTTTACCACCACTCATCACCACCACCACCATCCATCCATCCATCATCTACTCTCATCACTCATTTACCATCATCCCTCACTCACCACAGTATATTTCGGCTGACAACAACGAAAGCAGAAGGAATCCTATGCTTACCAAAACAATAACTAATACCCATTGGCGAGTAAAATGGCATCCCCTTTGGAAAACACACCACACAGAAGCACATACACATCTACATAGGCCTATACATCCACGCAATGAACACACAAATTATAAATCCTAATCTAAAAAGGGAGAGGAAGGGGGGGGAGGGAGACGGAAGGGAACTTGGGAGGAGCAAGGGGAAGGGAAAGGAAGGAAGGCAAGATTTCAACTTAATAGCAATCCTCTCCCCCATCTACAGTGTAAGACAAAGCAAAGAGAATAACGGCCTACCATTTCCTGAAAATCACACCACGCACAGGCCTACACTATTACGAAACCGACCTCTCAGAATCAGTGACTGTTTTGTCTACGTAGGTAAGAATATTGAAGTCACCTTTCCCCCTCGCCCCTCCCCCTCCTCCCTTACTCCCACTTCCTCTTCCCTCTCCTCTCTCATCACCCCCATCCCCTAGCCTTCGCTACCTAACCGCAAAAACGCAGTTCGAATGGGGGGGGGGGGCGACGGAGTAAGAGTGAGGAAAGGAGGGAGAGGGAGAGGGGAAAATGAGGGAGAGAGAGGAGACGGGAAATGAGGGGGAGAGCGGAGAGGGAAAAGGAGGCAGCGAGGTAGTAAGAGTGAGGAAAAGGAGAGAGAGAAGAGAAAGGGAGAGTTTTGCATCTTTATCTTCCTCCTCTATGCCCATCTCTCAATCACTCCCTTTCCCCTTTCCGCTTTTCTCTCTTCAAACTCCCCTTCTTCCTTTCCTTCCACCGCTTCTCCCTCCTTACCTCACCTTCCCTTCTTCCTTCCTACCCAATTTCGCCCACCTAACTTTCCTTAGCCCACCAAATTGCGCTTCTTCCCGCCGAAAGCGTCATTATAGGCTTTACGATTACGAGACGAAATTACGTACGATATGATTCACTCGGCCTAATTACGCATCTTTAGGCGATAAAAAGCGCCAAAAGCCATGAGGTAATTTAATTTGCCCTCTGACTCATCGCGATACACTTCCGGTGCATAGGGGGGGGGAGGGGAGAAGGGGGAGAAATGAGGGAGAAAGGAAGGAGGCGATGGAGAGAGGGAGGGAGGGATTAGGGAGGAGAACGGGGGAATGGGAAAATGGGGGAAGACAAGGAGGGACTGGGGGAGGGAAAAGGGGGGAATCGGGAAGGGAGGGGAGACACACGGGGATGGATGGAGGGACTTGGGGGAAGGAGAAAAGGAGAGGAAGGGAGGGGGAGGGACCTGGGTTGAGAAAGGAGAAGGAAGGGGGAGGAGAGGGAGCGAAAGAGAGGAGGGGGGATCCCAGAAGAGGAAAAGGAGGACAAAGCTCACGAGATAAGACAAAGATAAGAGAGACGAGGGGAATGACGGGGATGAAGATGACCAAGCGAAAACAACCAGAGCACGGCGGGCGATCAGGATCGAGCTAGCGCTTGAGCCCGTGGACTATAACGCTCAGACCCATCGATGACACGCCGTGGTCGCAAGAAGCCGGACCGATACCCCGCCGCCGTCAGCCTCCTTGTTCGTTGGCCCTTTGCTTTTATCTTTATATACAAGCGATATGTTGTTCTGGTGGCATTACTTAATAAAATGTTCTGGCATGCTTGATGATGATTTTCTCTCTATGCTGATATTCCTTTTTTTTTCCTCCCAGCAACTAGGCAAATAGTTAGCTGACAGTCTCACTGTAGAACTGATGCTTTGATTCAAGCCAATGTAAATGTAGTAGGTAAGTATAGCGTGGTTTAACTAGTCGCAAGTATTAGTTCTGAGGTAGTAATAGGGCAATATTAGTGAGTAGCAGCCATCATAATAGCAGAAGCAGAAAACAATAAGAGGATATTCATATTAGTATTTATTTCGTAAGCAGCTGATGTAACCACTAGTAGTAATTTTCGCATGCTCTCGGTGGGCATGGAAAATTAAATCCCACCTAAGGTCTAAAGAATGATTGTGAGTCGGTCTCGAAGGCAGTGCACTCAGCATCCAAGTTCTGGTGATTAATGGGAGTCTATAATCACTTCAATGGGGAATAACTGAGAAGCTCTTTTAGGTGTAAGCCTTTGATTCAAAGGCTTACATGCTTGAATTGCATTATTAGGAATATGGCCGGGCAATGTTCGAAGTGTACAAAGTTAGGGCCATCAGTTCGCAAGTTTTGCAAAAAATCTATGTGGGCAATTACACGAGGCGATTGAGGAGACGGATGTGGTGCTTCTTTTCATTTTATTCTGCCTCATTTTTGGGATGGAGTATTGTTTCTGCTGGTTATCTTTTGCTGCCAGAACACACTTTTAAGACTGCTTGATTCGTTGCTAGTTTAAATTCCATTTTAAATTTCTCCTGTCTAGGAGATTGAAGTTTTAGGACATATAAGAACGTAGACGGAAGAGATACTGGGGAGCTCTTTCAGAAGGATCGATGAGTAGATATACAAGGAAGATGTAGTAACCGATGAATATCACAGTCGCCACCCTCTGAGTAAAGTTCTTTACCTTGGATGTATTTTATTCAGTACCTGCAAGTGAAGATAATTACCAGGAAATGTATCTATGTCACCCTTGCAATTTCAATGACATTTGACTAAAAACATGGAAAGAGACGCTCAACATCTATCTTATACGGTGATCGTTCTACGTCAGTTTTCTAGATGCCCCCCCCCTTTTTTTACTGCTATTTGTAGACTTTGGAACAGATTGCCTTCAGAGATTGTAAACTTCTTCGACTCTTTTTGATAAGTTCAATGAGAATCTGCTAAACATGTTTTTCTTACGTAAAGAGCTGACTTCTATTCTTTCCATTTTTTCTTAGCTGTATCTAGAACAATCAATTCGTGAACACAGCTTGTGTTGGGTGTGTTGTGATTTAATATCTCTGTGTTTTGTGTGTTCGTATGCGGCTCTATATAGCTACTATCATTAATAATAATAATAATAAATAAACAATAATAGTATTAAATACTAATGTACGTAATATGATGAGTACTTATATGTTAGCGGCGCTAGTATATGCCAGAGATAGAGAGTGAACGAGTAAGATTGATTATGTAGTAAATTAAATAGGTAGAGAGATATATTAGTATAAGAGAGAGTGATAGAGAGAGATAGAGAGATGGGTAATAGATATGAGATGATACGATAACATAATAACAGTGTAAGTAAGTAATATGTGTTAGGTAAAGAGAGCAGGAGAGTATGCGATGACGTGAGTGAGTTGTTGTGTACCGAGAGAGAAAGGATGTGGTGTGGTAGAAGTTATTTGTTGTTGATGTGTAGTGTGTATGTGTGTGGTCATGTCTGATGTAGCTGAGTGTGTGTGTCCGTTGGTGTTTGTTGGTGAAGATAACAGGTCTCTGTAGTTGGTGCTGGATGGCGAGCTAGGGACGAGCGACCTTTGAGTACCATGAAAGTGCTAAGAAGATTCAACATTCCCGGAAACCGACACGGAGCATTCCCGGCATCAAAACAGGCGGAATATTGACTCTTGGTGACTCACGTAATAGCGCCCCTCCCCCCTCCCCCACCTCCGCCCCTCTCCTCCCTTTCCCACAGCCTTCCCCTCCCTCCCAGTCTCCTGTACCACTCCCCTCTCGCCTTCTCTTTCCCCTCCTTATTCTCTCTCTTTCTCTCTCTCTCTCTCTCCACACACACACACACACACACACACACACACACACACACACACACACACACACACACACACACACACTACACACACATCACACAACACACACACTCTCACACACACACAAACACACACACACACTCACACACACCACACACACACACACACACACACACACCACACACACACACACACACACCACACACACGCACACACACACACGCACTTCACATTTCCATACATACCTACAGAATTCTACGCACGCACAGACTAGTCTCTCGTTTATCTACTTGGCTGAAATGCTGCCAGAAACCACGTGCTCGACACCTGTGTACGTGACTGCGACCACATGGCGGCGGGTGGAGGGGTGGAGGGAGTGGGGGTGGAGGGGGTGGAG
>NW_020868571.1:238555-248555 GCF_003789085.1 Penaeus vannamei
TTGGCAGAACATGACACGACACCAAAAGATACCATATCTTATAACATGAAAAAAATACTGCATACCTTGTATCCATCTGTTTCAAATTTTTAACATGTACTCAAATTATCATGTTTATAATCACTACATTCCTATTTATCAATATCAATGCTCTGACCATCGTGTCACTGCGAAATTATCATCAAAAACATGATATATACATGTTTGACTTCCTATCATCACACTGTCACCTTTTCAACGATCATGACAAATTTTTAAGACCATTTTTTTCTTGTGAAAATCCAAGTAAAATCGGCTGGATAAAAATATAATATTTTTCGATGAAAATTCTATCGTAAATCTGAATTCCAAAGCCAAACAAAACAAACATGTGGAGAGGGAAGAGGGAGAGGAAGGAGGAGGGAGCAAGTAGGTAAGAGGGAGGGAGGAGAAGGGAAAGAGAGAGGGAGGAGGGAGGAGAAGGGAAGGGAAGGAAGGAGGGAGGGAGGTAGGGAGGGAGGGAAGGAGAAGGGAGAAGGAGGAGGGAGGAGGGAGGAGAAGGGAAGAGGAAGGAAGGAGGGAGGGAGGGGGAGAGGAGGGATGGAAAGGGAGAGCAGTGAGGGAGCGGGAGGAGAAAGAGGGGAGAAAGAAAGAAAAGAAAGAGAGAAGAGAGAATTCTAGAAAGAAACAAGAGAAGAGAACAGCACTAACACCCAACTGTTACGAGACGAGGATGCTGGCCAGCCTGAGGTCTCGGAGATGCATGACCTTGTTTGGCCTGACCCGTTAGCGCCGAGGATGAGTCATACAACTCAACCATGAATAATTTATGCTTAAAAGAAAAAAAACACGTCTAATATGACTTTAAACCTCACCTCCTCGCATCCAAATAATAAATAATAACAATAACAACAATAATATTATTACACCAAGAAAAATATCAATGTTTTACACCCTAAAATTTTGGCGCGAATTTTGTAGACTTCTCGAATTTTCCCTCGTATAAGATTCCGTTTATTTATGGCCTCGTTCTCCCTCGTGAACTTTGCTGGCGACCTTTAACGAGGTATCAGGTGATCGCAGGGTTCATTTTCTCTTTATACGGGGAAAAAATATACGAAGAAAAGAGAAAATTAAAGAAATCACGTGTGCAAGGTGTTCGTCGTTCGAATCCGTTACAGTGGCTTCATTTTATGCGCATTTTAAAATCGTAGTTTAGCTATAAACCCGTTATCAAAACTTCCCCTTTTAACAACATTCAACCATAATCAAAGAAAACCCCTTTAGCATTCGAACCACAAAACAAGATAACACAAAATAATAAATAAATAAATACACAAATATAGGGGGACGGCGCTCGAACATCACACCTCCGTTTTCGATTTCAAGACAAAATTCCCCGAGTCATGCTGGGACCGAGCCATAAAAATGACATGTCAGGATATTATATTTTGGCCGATAGTCACCTCATTTACAAGGCGTGGTCGAGGCCAAGGTGAAGCTTCTGACTGAAGTGCATTTGTCACCGGTTGAAATAATGATGTACGTGGTAAAGCTGCTGGGGGTCGATCTATGGCTGTGTGTGTGTGTGTGTGTGTTGTGTGTGTGTGTGTGTGTGTGTGTGTGTGTGTGTGTGTGTGTGTGTGTGTGTGTGTGTGTGTGTGTGTAGTTTGTCCTTTCCTCCCCATCTCTTCACCTTTTGCTCTTTCTCTCTCTCTTTCTCTCTCTCACACACACTCACACACACAAGTAACATCCATAGTTCCAAAGCTTCATAACCTATCAAAGAATATAAAACGCACAAACCAAAACGATAAGATTATTAACCCAACGTTCCCTATAAAGACAATTAGAGAACTATTAAACGTTATCTAGCGAGGGTTACAAAACCGAAAAATATGTTTATAGTCTCAAAGGGTTTATCTTATCGACAACTTAAAAAATGCTAAGCAGTTAATACCAGACAGTACATGTTTTGGGCCACTGAAAAAAATACCTTACATAAGCCTCAAAATTATAACAATTTTCCTTATGAATGGTTCTGGTAAATAAAAGTTCTACCGGGAAGGTTAATTTGCCTTAAAATATATATATATATATATATATATATATATATATATATATATATATATATATATATATATATATATATATATATATATATATATATATATATATATATATATATATTATATATATATATATATATATATATATGACAAAGAAAATGAAATATATATATATATATATAAATCAAATTATCATTGCTAAAATAAAAGCATATAAAAATGGTTGAGTAGTCTATGTTATTAAATAAATTCATCATCCTAATGATCATAAATAAAGCATTAACACTAGTCCTACCACTACTGTTGCTGCAGCTAAAATTACTACTACTACTACTACTACTACCACCAATCACCACAACTACCACCACCACCTCTACAGAAATAGCTATAACAACTCTCTATTACCATAAATGTCCTCATTCCCATCGCCACCACGACAGGATCGCAAATTCATTCCACTCCTTCAACACTGCAATACAAGCCCCACAAATGCCTGGTCCCGGGAAGGCCATATTTCAATACATAATCTCGTTTTTTCCCCCTAATTGCATTTGCGAGTTTCAAAAGGAGAATTATCCAACCCTCTTCGACTTCCTGTACCAGCCCGTTCGTGAGGAGAATGCGAGAATTCGTGAAAATTTAAAGGTCTTTATTTTTAGGTCTTTATTTTTTTTGTTTTTGTTTTGGTTGCCTTTTTTTCTTGGTTCGTTGTCCGTTGGTGAAAGAAGCGGGTGTAGAATGTATGCGTGTGCCATGTTGCTTTCATTCTTTGATTATCTCCCTTTCCCCTCCCCCCTCCTCTCTCCATTCGCTCCCTCTCTTTCTGTCTCACTCTCCATTCGCTCTCTCCCTCCCTCCCTCTGTCTCTCTCTCCATTCGCTCCCTCCTCCCTCTCTTCTCATCTCTCTTTCTCCATTCGCTCCCTCCCTCCCTCTCTCCGCGTATAATGATAAGGGAATATCTGACACGCACAACACACCACTTTTTTGCCAAAATCAATCTAATTTAAGTTTCCTATTTCAGAATTTACGCGGAGAAAATTCTCATTGTCTACTTCAAAATACGCCTTAATCTTCCTCTGACTTCCTCTTCCTCTGATCAATATCAATAAACCGATTTTTGTCGAATTTAGTAATTTTCAGTGGTTCTGACTTACGAGTTCTGAGGCCATCCAACACAAAGAAATATTAGTATTAGTTCATACTTACTAATAAATATTAGTAAGTACTAGTTCACACTTACTAATAAATATTAGTATTACTAATATTTACTATAGTATTTACTACTACTAGTACTTACTAATAAATATTAGTAAGTACTAGTTCATGCCTAGTAATAAATATTAGTATTAGATCATAATATTAGTATTAGTTCATACTTCTTTAGCACAATCTAAGTAATTTTTACTGTTGATAATCTACAGTACAGATAAATATATATAGTATATTTACAGGGTCTATTCTCAATCTTCGCCCGGCGGAAAAGTTTTCATTTCGATTACAAAGTATTATTCTATTTAAATTCCACAAGGAAAGTGCTATAATGCGTTAAATATCCTCAATAGCTTTAAGAGGAGTTAAGAAATCGGAAGGCAGCCATTATGTAAAAAAAAAAAATCGCTAAATAATACCTTACATAATATAATATTTAATACAAGTCATACAACCGACATTTTACCCATTTTATCCTACCCCGTGACCGCGCTTGATAACTCTATCAAACCACGTGATCTAGTATAACCCTGATTAGGCTAACTTGATTCCACCGATGCTATACCATACTCCAGCAGTTAATTGACAAAGAAAATGGAGGTATATGAAAGAGAGAGAGAGAGGGATAGAGAGGGGAGGGGATAGAGAGAGAGAGAGAGAGGAGAGAGGAGAGAGAGAGAGGGAGAGGGAGAAGAGGGAGGAGAGAGAGAGAGGAGAGAGGGAGAGAGAGAGGGAGAGAGAGGGAGAGAGAGGGCGAGAGATGAGAGAGAGAGAGAGAAGGAGAGAGAAGAGAGAGAGAGAGAGAGAGAGAGAGAGAGAGAGAGAGAGGGAGAGGGAGAGAGGAGAGAGCATTCCTGACCAATCGTTCTCGGTAATTTGTTCATGTTACATTTCATCGAACCATGTTAATTACACACAAACGTATATTTGTTTAGTAAGAAATCCATTGTTGGTAAATGTTTGGAAGCATTTTCTCTAATCCAAAAAACGCCAGGCCTACATTCTTAAAAACTTGGCTTATTTTCAGTGTTCAGCCATCAAAAAATGAAAAATGACAATATACCTCAACCTGTACTTTTTGTCACGAGAAAAACATGCACTGGTTCCTCTATTCTACGAACAAATCACCAGAGAGGTCTCCAATGCCTACAAAATTAATAAACCTTACATTTTTCATCTATTATATAAATATACAAGTCTTCCCGTTCAAAAAATAAAAAATAATTCCATCTATTATATAAATATACAAAGTCTTCCCGTTCAAAAAAAAAATAAAAAAAAATAGATAAATAAAATAAATAGATAAATAAAAATAAACAGATAAATAAAAATAACAGATAAATAAAAATAACAGATAATAAAAATAAACAGATAAATAAAAATAAATAATAATTAAAAATAAATAGATAATTTAAAAATAAAATAGATAAATTAAAAATAAATAGTAAATAAAAATAAATAAATAAATAAAATAATAAATAAAATAAATAAAAATAAAATAATAAAATAAACAAATAAAATAAAAAATAAAACTTATAAAAAATGGAGTCGATATACCCGGCGTGCGACATTCCAGCGAAAAGCGTCAGTGCAGGGATTGCAACAGAGGCGGCAACGCGCAACAGGCGAAAGCAGAGCGTCGATAATAAAAGACTCGGCGATCGGCATTCTCTTCGTTGCTTGAATTCTATCCTTTTTTTTCTTTCCCTTTTTGTGTATTGACATCTTTACTTATTATTCCGCTTTTTAAAATAATTTTAAATTCATCCACGTGTATTAATTCATTTGCTTATTATTTCGTTTTTAAAGTTTTCTTTGTTTTTTCTATCTTCTGTACTGATATTTAAAAAAATCCGTTCCGTTTTTAAATCATTTCTCTCATTCCCTTCATGTGTACCTATTCATTTTCTTATCATTACATTTCTTTAAATAGTTACTCTTACATCCATCTTGTGTATTAATACCTTTACTTAATATTCATTTTCAACCAACTTATTCAACTCACTTGACAGAACCGACATAACACTGACCTGAGCTACCGATTTGTCTATCTTTGACCTTCACTGACCTTCTTTGACCTGACCTTGCTAACCTCTCACTCCCTTCCCTTCGTAATAATTTTACGGAAGGGGGAAAGGGGGAAATTCAGATAAAAGCAGACAGAAGGGCAAAGAGTAGAGGGAGGGCGAGAGTGGGGAGGAGGACGAACAGATGGGAAAGGAAGGGGAAGAAGAGGGGGAGAGGAAATGAGGATGATAAAGAGGAAGAGAATGAGGATGATAAAGAGGAAGAGAATGAGAAGAGAATAAAGAGGAAGAGAATGAGGAGGAGGATAAAGAGGAAGAGAATGAGGAGGAGAGGAAGAGAATGAGGAGGAGATGAAGGAGAGGAGGATAAAGAGGAAGAGAATGAGAGAGGTATGAGGAGGAGGAAAGGGAAGAGAATGATGATGAGATGAAGGAGCATAAAGAGAAGAGAATGAGAAGTTTAAAGAGGAAGAGAATGAGAATGAGGAAGAGAATGAGAAAAGAGGATGATTAAAGAGGAAGTGAATGAGGATAAAAAAATAAGAGGATGAGAATACTGATACTGCTTGCGTATATTTAGCCCTACATACATACAGACCGTTTCTCACACACACAATAAACGACAGCCTCCCACGAGCTTAATCTCACGTAAGGAGGCACCTTGTTATTTGGGAATAAAGGTGTATTTACAGTCCTTATTCCGAAATCATTCCATTCGCAGGTGGGTTGTAAATCTCAATCATTTCCTTGACAAGGGTTTACGTTCTAACATCAACGGCAAAAATGTAGGGGGGGGGGAGTGGTTTAAAGTGTCTTACTGCGTTTAAAAATAACTTAATGGGATTTAAAACGTACCGTCAGTTTGAAGAAATATGTTTTAACGATAAGTGGTTGAGTTCTCTATTGATGTAACTTGTGGGTTTATTAATAGCGTTACTTAAAGCATAAAGGTTACTGTCATCAGCATATACGATGAATTTTAGAATACTAAGAGGTCTTAATCTTTGAGAGGGAGAAGGAGGGAGGAAAGAGGAGAGGGAGGAATAGAGGAGAGGAAAGAGGGAGGAGGAGAGAGGAGAGAGGAGGAGGAATAGAGAGAGGGAGGAATAGAGGAGGAGGATAGAAGAGGAGGAATAGAGAGAGGGAGGAATAGAGAGAGGAGGAATAGATTAGAGGAGGAGGAGAGAGCGAGGAAATAGAGAGAGAGGGAGGAAAGAGAGAGGAGGAGAATAGAGAGAGGAGGATAGAGAGAGGAGGAGAGGGAGGAATAGAGTAGGAAGAGGAGGAGAGAGGAGAGGAGCGAGGAGAGGGAAGAGAGAGAAGGAAGGAGAGGGAGAGGAGAGGGAGGAAGAGGAGAGGGAAGAGAGAGGGAGAGGGGAGGGAAGAGTAGAGGGAGAGAGAGAGAAAAGAGGAGGGTGGATTAGAGAGAAAGAGAGGAGAGGGTGGAATAGAGGAGAAGGAGAAGAAGAGAGGAGAAGGAGAGAGAGAGGGAGAAGAGGGAGGAATAGAGAGAGGGAAGAGGAGAGGGAGGAATAGAGAAGGAAGAGGAGGGAGGAAGAGAGAAAAGGAAGAGGGAGGAATAGAGAGAGAAGGAAATGTAGGAGAGAGCGAAGAGGGAATAACAGAGGGAGGGAAGTGTTAGGAGGGAAGAGGAAATGGAGGGGAGGGGATATGAAAGAAGGGAGGGGCAAAAGAGAACAATGAGACACAGTAAGAGAAAGGAGAAAGAAGCAACAAGGCTAACGCAAAACACAAAAAATGTACACGAAAGAAAAACTAAAAAAAAAAATTAAAAATAAATCACAAATACACTTACCCTCCTCAAAAACCATGTCGAAACCCATGGCTGCAGCACCGAAGTCCACCAACCTCTCCTTCACTCCCCCCAAAAAATGAAAAAAACAAATAACAAAAAACGTTAAAAAAAGACACCACACCGCACGCAAATCCACACGAGAATCCGGGACTGCTTCGCCAATCCGATGATGCTTCTTCCACAACTACTGCTCCACCTTCAAGCACCACCACATCCACCGCGCGTCCTCTTCCACCTTCTACATCGGACCGACAGACACCAACTGAAGGAGAAAGGAGTCTCGTAGGAATCGAGGAGTGGTTGTAAGAAGCCTCGTCGTATGGGGGGGGGGGGGGAAGTGGGCGGTTTTCAAAGGCGTCTAGAATGTTCGAATCGGAATTGGTACTCAAATGGGGTCTTTTGCGCTCGCCTGTTCGCTCGTTTGGGGGTAGTTTCCGCTCTTAAAACGGTTGTTTTTTCGATTTTATTTCTTTTTCTATGAGAATGAGAGATGGAAGGAAGGAGAAAGAAAAGGAAAGGAAGGGAGAAAGGGCCGAATGAGGGATGTAGGAAATGAAGGAAAGGAAGAAACGAGAGAGGATGTAAACATTCCAACTGCGTGGTTTGTCATTTGAAATGTTCACAAGTTGAAAATAGATATCAAAATATACACGAAAATAAATACAAAACCACAATAACAATAATAACAACACAACAGAAATAACAAAAACTGAAAACATACATTAAAACAAAAACAATAACAAAACAATAACACCTCCAAACAGACAGGTGAGCTGTCAATCACCGTAAGGCTTCGACACTTAATTACCAAACAGCAGCAGAGGGCCAGACTGTCAACCGCGTGCCATTGACAGTGCCAATGTCAAGTAAGCAAGTTCCGCACATACCTTGGCTATATGCTGTCAATATGCTCTCGCTTACTGACTTTCTGCTTGGGGGGGGGAGGGGGGGCAGTGAAAGAGGGGGTAGGGGGAAGTGAGGAATGGAGGGATATAGGGAGGGAGAGGAGGAGAGAGGAGGAAAGGGAGGGAGGAGGAGGGAGGAGGGGAAGGAGGGGAGGAGGAGAGGAGAAGGAGGGAGGAGGGAGGGAGGAGGGGGAGGAAGGGAGGAAGGAGGAGGAGAGGAGGGAAGGGAAGGAGAGGGAGGGAGGGAGGGATGGGAGGGATGGGAGGGAGGGAGAGAGGGAGAGAGAGAGAGAGAGAGAGAGAGGAGAGAGAGAGAGAGAGAGAGAGAGAGAGAGAGAGAGAGAGAGAGAGAGAGAGAGAGAGAGAGAGAGAGAGAAGAGACAGAGACAGAGACAGAGACAGAGACAGAGAGCACGTATAGAGACAGAGACACAGATTAAGAAATAATAGAAGACATAATCCCAAAACCCGTTACCAGAAGAGGTTGTCCGTCAACAGAGCAGCTTCGTCAACAAATCTCTAACTCCGATTCCTGGCTTTTAATCTTGGGAGGATTAGAGGCCAACGGCGCAACATTCGTTTCTGACCTTCTTAAACTGATCTCCTACCTACGCCTGTCTTCACATACTCTCTTTGTCAATCTCTTTCTCCTCTCTTGTGCGTGTGTGTGTGTTGGGGGGAGGGGGGGGGGGTGTACGTGTGCGCGTGAATGCCACACGTGTATCTTTATGTATAGAAATTTGCTCTCATGTTCCTCCCTCACTCCTATCTCTCCCATATTCTTACTGACACTGACTCTGTCCCTGTCATCCCTCCCTTCATTCCCCTTCCTCCTTATCCCTCCCTTCCCTCCTTCCCCTGCCTCCACCTTCCCTCCTTTCCCTCCTTCCCTGCTCCCACCTTCCCTCCCCCTCCTATCCCTCCAACTTCCCTGCCTCCCCCTTCCCCCCTATCTCCCTCTCTCTTCCCCCTTCCCACCCTTCCCTCCTTCCCCTTCCCTCCTTCCCTCCCTTCCCCCCATCCCTCCCCTTTCGTCCCTCACAAACAACCTCACACTTAATCCCAAGGTCAAGTAGGGTACACGGGGACTCCCAATTTGTACCCTTCACAAGTACGAGTAAATACTGATAACATATTCAGATCAGGTGTGACTCCTGGATAGCGGCTTTCCTTATCGTACCCCTCCCCTTGCCTCATTCTCCTCCCCTATTCCCCTTTCTCCCCTATTCGCTCATCCTCCTCCTCTATTTGCCTCATTCTCCTCCTCTATTTGCCTCATTCTCCTCCTCGATTTGCTTCTTTCCCTCCCCGATTTGCCTCATTCTCCTCCCCTATTCGCCCCTTTTCCTCCTCTATTTGCCTCATTCTCCTCCCCGATTTGCTTCTTTAACTTCCCTGTTTGTCTCTTTCCCTTCCCTTTTGCCTCTTTTCCTTCCCTATTTGCCTCTTCTCGCCTATTTGTCTCTTTTCTTTCCGTATTTGCCTCATTCTCCTTCGCTATTTCTCTCTTTATCCTCCGCCATTTGTCTCTTTTCCTCCCCTATTTGCCTCAGTTTCCTTCTACCTTGTGGTTCTTGTTCTTTGTTCTTTCTCCCTCAGTTCCTTCCGTCTTCCTCTTCCTCCTTTCTCTTTCGCCGTCCGTCTAACCTTCTTATACCCCTTCTTCCTCCTTTCTTCTTGCCTTCTATGCCCTTCCTCTTCTATCCTCTTCTATCCTTCCCTTTTTCGTTCTCTCCTCTCGCCTACCCTTTCTAACTTCTTTCCTAATTGTTAATCCTTCTATATCATTTCTCTCCCTCCCTTCCTTCCTCCCTTAACTCGTTTTCTTCCTCTCCCTTCTCCCTCCTTCCTTTGTTTTCTCATTCTATCCTTCCAACCTTTCCCTCCTTCCTAATGTTTCTTGATTTCCTTCTCTCATTTTTTTCTACTTTTATCCTCCTCTTTCCCCCTTTCTCCCTTATTTCCAACCGTCCTCTTCATCCCTTTTCTCCCT
>NW_020868571.1:278555-281055 GCF_003789085.1 Penaeus vannamei
TGTGTGTGTGTGTGTGTGTGTGTGTGTGTGTGTGTGTGTGTGTGTGTGTGCGTGCGTGTGTGCGTGTGTGTGTCTGCCTGTCTGTCTGTATGACTGTCTATCTGCCTGTCTATAAATCTTATCTTATCATTTGTCCCTCAATTTATCTCGTTTCTGCATGTCAATTTGACCGTTTGATCCATCTCGATTACAAAACGCGACAGTGAAGAAGCCTTCCAACTCCCATCGACTATGCCATGCCTTGTTGTGGATTGAAGTTTTCAATTGAACACTAGGAAGGTGTATCCAATGGCCGATGGAAAAGGCAGGCTACTGCAATCCCCGTGGCTCGAGGTTGGGCCCCGGGTAATCCTGCCATGTGTAATTGGTTTCTGGTTATATATATATATATATATATATATATATATATATATATATATATATATATATATATATATATATATATATATATATATATATATATATATATATATATATATATATATATATATATATATATATATATATATATATATATATAGAGAGAGAGAGAGAGAGAGAGAGAGAGAGAGAGAGAGAGAGATGTGTGTGTGTGAGTGTGTGTGTGTGTGTGTGTGTGTGTGTGTGTGTGTGTGTGTGTGTGTGTGTGTGTGTGTGTGTGTGTGTGTGTGTGTGTGTGTGAGTGAGTGTGTGTATGTGCGTGTGTATGAGTGTGTGTATGTGTGTGCACACATACACACACATGTATATGTATGTGTATACACACACACACACACAAATATATATACATGCGTGTGTGTGTGTGTGTATTTATGTATAACTAGGATACATACATCTTGTGTGCGTGTGAGTATGTGTGTGTGGGTGGGTGGGTCGGTGTTTGGTTAATCTGAATTAATGGCACTTGCTCAATAAAACCACCCTTTTCTCCTTTTCTCCTTTCTTCCCCTGAACATTAGGTACATTACATCAAAGGTAATCTTGAAATACGATCCCATATATCAGCCATATCAATTCTCGCACAGTTACCCGAGAGAGAAGGGGGAAAAAAAATACCAACATGAGTTATGAAAATATGGCAAAAAAAAAAAAAAAAAAAAAAAAAAAAAAAAAAAAAAAAAACGAAAACGAAAGAGAGAATATTTGGACACCGAAGGGGATTGAGAAAAAATTATTGATGAGAAAACCTTCTTCTCCAGACAGGTAACTCCTTATAAGATGGATCTGTATGTTGTTTTTTTAGGCGTTACGTGTCTGTCTGCTGAGTATTTTCCTAATAAATAGATAAATAAAAGAATAAGAAAATAAAACAGAAATAAAAAAATAGATAGAATAGAATTAAATAAATAAATGAAAAAAATGTGAGGACAAAGATGCCTTGGAGGAAAATGTCCTAAAAATATTATTGATTAAAACAACATAGATATCTAATAAATGATACTGTTAGCAATCGTAATCACAATCGTTCCGCAGTGATTGAAATGATAATAATAATCGATATTCTTCTTTTAATGAGCCAGAGAAGCAGCTTACCAGAGTAAACGAGTGAGTGCATGAGTCAAGTTATGAGGTGACTTGACAAGGCGTGAGTGAGGGTTGGCTGACTCTTGTTTCAATAGAGAAATCAGCTTCTCATATTATCATTGGCAATATATTTTTTATGGCACAAGCAAATTTCATGATGATATTGATAGTAAACATACTACTATTACTTATGGTGATACTTTTACTACTATTGTCATCATTATTTGTCACCATCAGTATAATCAGTATAATCATGCCATCTTGTCATCATCATTGATATTGTACAGCTGCAATTACTGCCATCATCATCATTAATTATAACTATTATTATTGTCAATTTCCCTCATATGCCTCTATACTGTTATTTGTGTTTTATGTTCATTTGTACGTACACATTGCAGATATACGGAAAGTTACATGCAACCTATATCAATCTAGTATGAGTCAATGGCATCCATATCTCCTCTTTTTAAATTTCATTTCATTTATTTGTTTTCTGATATATATAACATTTTCCTTTTCCTTTTTTCTTCTTCCTCCTTTTTTTCATGTCAATTCAGCTGCGGATATAGGCCGGCGTGTGAGCTCAGTGCGGATGCGGACGGGTTATGTCGGTGCCGGCGCGGATTATGCACTGGGGGACTTCACTGAATTCTGCCGCTGAAAAAATCAACTTATTTTTATCTGACTCACTCTGTGGTGGGGCCAGGGATGGGCTGGGTTTAGTCTGGCACTAGTTTTGGGCTTTGTGTCATACGAACATACACGCGCGCGCGCACACACGCACACACACACACACGCATGCACGCACAGACACACACACACACACATACACACAGACACACACACGCGCGCGCGCACACACACACACATACACACAGTCACACACATAAAAATACTGTTCCTATAAGTAAGTGATGTATGTTACATGTCACCAAGTTTTATTGCTACTCGAAATATGTCGTAAAGTCTGTTAGATTCACTGGGCCCATTTAAA
>NW_020868571.1:288555-291055 GCF_003789085.1 Penaeus vannamei
AAAGAAAGAAATAAAAAAAACGATATTTTGGTGCTTAACATTTTTACACATATCACACGCATTTTCAGTCCGATTTTAACGTATTGTGGACCATTTTGTAGCTGAATAGTAGATCTATTGCATGCTGCAATAAGGATTTGCAATATTTTCATGTGCTTATAAAAGTGATATGTTCCAAAAAAAATGTCGCCTACATAAAATATTCAACAAATAGTTTTTTTTTAATTTATTATTATTATTATTATTATTTTTTTTTTTTTTTTTACAAAAACTCAAAAAGAATCTTAAAGTTAGTGCACTGAAAACACCAAGCTAAATTTCTTGAACGCATTTTCAGCACAACAAAATGATATATATAATATATATATATATATATATATATATTATATATATATATATATATATATATATATATATATATGTTAGTATATCTGTGTGTGTGTGTGTGTGTGTGTGTGTGTGTGTGTGTGTGTGTGTGTGTGTGTGTGTGTGTGTGTGTGTGTGTGTGTGTGTCTGTGTGTGTGGTACTGCACGCATGTGTATATGTGTATTTATATGTATATGTATGTGTGTGTGTGTGTACACACATACATTTATATCAATATATGTAGTGTACTGTTAGAAATGAATGAATAAAGGAAACATTCTATTAAAGTTTACAATTCGAAACTCTAGTCTTCTTCAAAGTTTTCTCCTGATTCACTACACTTGTCCCAACGTTTTTTTCGGCAACGTTTCCAGGCAAAAAGGAAGCTGGAGTCCGCCCCGTCCGCCCTGCTCGCCCGAACTCACTCCATGTGACTTTTTTAATTCCCTCGTATGGAACGGCCTGAAAGGGAAGTGCCGGCTGACGTCGACGAGGTGAAACAAAAAGGCAGGGCAGGATGCAGTTGTGTCATTTTCAGGTTATTTTTGAAGGGATGCTTCTGTTGGGTGCCAAATATGTGTGTGAGTGTGAATGAGTGAGTGAGTGAGTGTGTGTGTGTGTGTGTGTGTGTGTGTGTGTGTGTGTGTGTGTGTGTGTGTGTGTGTGTGTGTGTGTGTGTGTGTGTGTGTGTGTGTGTGTGTGTGTGTGTGTGTGTGAACGCATATATCTATCAGTCGCAAGATATACGTGGGACTAGAAAAGACCAGTTCGGTTTTGGTGTTTTCCCTGAGGCTGGGTCCAGGAGCCAGGCGTGTCAGGCCGCTCAGTCACTGGATCTTACGAGGCTCTGGAATGACCAAACAGATTCCCAAGGAAAGAGATCACTTCGATTCACGTTAAGTTCCCGCACTTTGGGGTGTCATATTCCTTCGGCCAATCACATGACAGGTGTGAGAAGCCGACGTCCAACGTTCGCGCTATGAATTTAAGTGTATATGTGTATATGTACCTCCCAACATCTCGTACTTCCACCCTCACTTCTCTCTAACTCTCTTCATATAGAACTAAGATATATTTGCCTATTTAGGGTCCCTTCCATGAATTCACAACCAAGATAATGGTCACGTTTTCTGGTGGTGAAGGTGCACTTGATTTCCACGGCGAACAAAGTCACTATTTAGTAGAGGTGCTAAAAGGACACGTTCAGAGGAGAATCTGATTCGTCGGCGTAACTTGATGAACTCTTCTTCCGTATATGGGACTGATATTACGAAATAAGAGCAAGGGAAAAACGGATAATGTTCAATGATGGGCACGCATATAGTGGATATGTTAATCGCAGATCATGATATATAGAGAGATCTGAAATCAAAATGTAACCGTAGCCACTGATAGAGCAAAAGCAAAGACGGAATTCCCTGCCAAGAATGTAAAAATAAAATAACTTCATGATTAAAGAAAAAGTGCAAGAAGTTACATTTGCTAGAACTGAGTTCAGATTTTACCACTTGGCGGAAATATAAATAAGATCATGCAAAATCCGTTTTATAGCTCGAAGAATAGTACAGGAAAAAGTACCTTGATAATCTAAACAGGTATTCGGTTATCTACAATTTTTAGTTCTTTTATAAAATCAACAATCAATCTAATAAGACAAACAAATAATGATAATCAGAAGAAAAAAAAATAGAAAGGAGAGTGAAAGTAGTGTAAAAAAAATCGCAAACAAAGACACCATTGATAATAAAAAAAAAAAAAATTGTTAACATATCAGCATAATACTAACATATGCACATAAGAAAAAGAGATATAAAAATAAAACAAACCACCATTAATAATAAAAAAGGAAGATTGCATTTTATAAAGTCAACATATTACTAGCATATCAAGAACATAAATAAATGTAGTACTTAGAAGTGCTCCAATCGTTATAAAAAATCAACATCCACCTTACTATATGCTTACACAAGGAATAAATAATTACTTATTGATTAGACTTACTGATATAAGGGGATAAAAAGGTCATCAAGTATTAACGATTGATAAGCCTGATCATGACACACCCTTTAAAAGACACTTTAGATTTTAATCAACACATGGAACAAGAAGTCTTTCACGGTGAATTCCCAACAC
>NW_020868571.1:303555-306055 GCF_003789085.1 Penaeus vannamei
GTGCCTTCTTCATCTCGACATGGACTTCGTCGTTATTCATCTGTAGGAACTAATTTATGATATCTTGCTTATAAAACAATCTGTTGTCACGCTATTGGTGATATAGATTTCAACTGATGACCTAGTAATAGGTAATATCTATATTATATTTTGATAATCAATGTTTGATATATTTTTTTCTCATGAAACATCAAAGGCAATTTTTTTTAGCAAGATAAATATATGGGCATTAATTACAGTCTTTAACATTTGTTTAGCGAATGAATTGCACTCTGGTTCATTGTGCATTGTGTGAGACGTTCTCTCATTATACTAGCAATAAAAAAAAAAAAAAAATACATCACTGAATGATGTATCAGTATACCTTTGTCTCCATATCTGCTCACATCTATATCACAATCTATCACCAACAGATAGAACCACATCCAGAAAGTAATAGATAAACGGATAAATATGTGTATATACATATTATATACTATATTCCGCAAATATTCCCAACGTCTTTTGTAAAACTCCAGTCAGCACGCCCAAGGAAATTCCTGTAGGACAATTGCAAAATAAAAGGTTATTATTTACACCTGTGCAGAGCGTAAAACAACATTTTATCAATATGTTATCCACGTGTTTTACCTTGTTTACTCCTATCCTTCTGTTGTTAGCCAATAATAGTTTTGTTTGTCTTCGTGTTGCACCGTCGGGGAACTATTTGTTTTCCGCCGAATATATTCAAAATATGTGTTGTGATTTTGTCGACTGACTTTTCTTTCTTTTTAATCTTTGGTGTGTTATAAGAAAGATGGATGAATAGGACAGGAATAAGGGGAAATGAGAATGGAAGGAGGAGAAGGTGGAGAGAGAGAAGTTGAAGAGGGGGAGGAGGAGGAGAAGAGGAGGGAGGAGGAAGAAGAAGAAGAAGAAGAAGAAGAAGAAGAAGAAGAAGAAGAAGAAGAAGAGAAGAAGGAAGAAGAAGAAAGAAAAGAAGAAGAAGAAGGAGAAAACAAGAAGACGAAGAAGGAGAGGAAGAGGAAGAAGAAGGAAAGAATAAAAAGAAGGGGAAGTAAGAGGGTTGAAGAATAATAAGAAGGGAAAAAACGAAGAAGATTTAAGGAAAGAAAACATAAAAATAAAAGATGAAACTCGAGGAGAAAATAAAAGGAAAACGAACAAAGTGAAGAGGAAAACGATAAAGAGAAAAACAAGAAAAAAGAAACAAAGAAGAAGAATAGGTAGGAGGAAGATAGAAAGTACAGAACATAGAGGAACAAGAAGAACAAGAAGAAAGAAGAAGAACGAGAAGCAGAGAAAACAGGCCTACTCTGAACGAATGAACTAATCCACAAATCCGGAGAAATCTCCAGTATCCAGTTATTTTCAGCCTTGTTATACGGACCTCGGATCGGTTCCGAATATCGGCCGAAAGTGGTGCAGAACCGCCGGCGGGAACGGAGAGGTGCCCGCTGAGGGAGAGAACTTGTTTTGTTGATTGTACTAAAACCGAACGCATTTCTGTTGTGATTTGGGTACAGTTTGTATAGCGGATTGTGCGATTGGATTTTGTTTCTGACGGAATGCCGGTTTCAGCGTATGATTAGGCCGTTTCAGAGGAATCTGGTACGCGCGCCACATCTGAGTGTGTGATGTCTTTTTTAAGCCTAATCAATCATATATATATATATATATATAATATATATATATATATATATATATATATATATATATATAATATATATGTGTATGTGTGTGTGTTGTGTGTGTGTGTGTGTGTGTGTGTGTGTGGTTGTGTGTGTGTGTGTGTGTTGTGTGTGTGTGTGTGTGTGTGTGTGTATGTATGTGTGTGTGTGTATGTGTGTGATATACAGATTTTATGCACTCACAATAACACACACACTTACCCTAACTTTTGTAGTTTATGCACTAACGCAAACACACACACCTTACTAGACTTTAACAGTCTATGCTACTAGTAATAAATAATTTAGATCTTACATGATGCACCCAGTAAGCTGTTTAAAGCTTAAACGTATGCTCTTAATGAAAAATGAAGAAGCCTGTAGACAAAAATTGTATCGAGCCGTGTACAGTCGAACAGGTAAGACAAAGACTGATCATCTTTCGAATTCCAGCTGTTAGTAGTAGGTATTTTGTGAGAAAGCATTAATAAAAAATGAATGTAAAAGATTTTTAGATGTACTAAACGAATTTAGATTAATGCATGAATGAATATTTTCAATTGCCGTAGGATTCTTGTCTTTAGATAATAGATTATTATACGATATTATATTCCTTTAATAGCGTATAGTATTCTAAATCCTTGCGGTAGGTTCAGTTATAAATCCTCATTAGAAACATGATATAATTTTTTTTTTTTTTTTTTTTTTTTCTACTTTCTTTCATGACTTTATAATTTATACCGTGCATTTATCATTCATACAGTTACAAGACCCTCTCTTCCGCCATCAGTCTTCATATGACCTTAAATGACCTTGACTGTAATTCCTGT
>NW_020868571.1:318555-321055 GCF_003789085.1 Penaeus vannamei
TTTGTCGCTTGCCTGTGTTAGCCGAGAAGGCAACAGCTGTCTGTAGTCCCCAGTGTAAAGAGGATTTCCATTTATTAAGCTACAAATCTTTCAGGCCTGCACCTCCTGCCGTAATGCCCATGATAGCCGTTGGGAGACGCTCCAATTTATGGTGAGCTTGTGATGGCTGTACTACAGACACGTGTAAGGGATTTGCAATTCAATAAAGTGACTCCCCTACAGAATGTGTATTTTTATAGGAAGTTATCTAACGGGTTTGGACAACTGTTTGGTTATTTACTGCTAGTTTATGGAGGGGAAACGATACTTGTTGTTAGAACTAATAATAGAAGTACTGTGAATTGCGATAACGAGGATGGTAATGACTATTTTTGACAATTAAGTAGCTCTGGTAAATGTAATGCGCTCATTAAAGGAAAAATGACATCGACAACAATACAAATACTGCAGCGTATGTAGCAGTAATAGTAGCAATTACCATAAACCTTATTAGTCTATTTTTAAAACTCAAATACAGAGAATATAGTTTTACATTTGTTATTCTGCCTCGTGCAAAGAATTAAGCAGGGATGTCGGGAGGAAGACTATACAGTAATTCTATCAAATTTTGCCGTTTTGAAAAGGGTCAGAATTTGCTGGTTTGAAAAAGATCAGTATTTCTGCCAAAATGCGTACCAATCTGTTTGTTATTAGGTTAATAATGTAAAAAGACCACTATTCATATCAGTTATTATAAAGGCTACTGATGTTACTCATGATAATAAGTGTTTTTAATACATCATAATGATAATGAATGCCCAGCATAATAATGAGGACGATGCTAACTACAGCAGTAATTATTGATAAAAGACCAGAAACATGATAATTGTTCCCTTTGCTTTGAGTAGCATAAATGTACTCTGAATAATACATCATTACGGTGCTCTTCATATGCTAATTATAGAAATGTTAATGAAACCCCATAAATTTCAGCGTGTTTGTTATCTCCTTGTGTTTTCCTATGTTATATGGAATGAATTATTTCCGTACACTCACTGTACATCAACCCTCATTTTAACCAACTGTTTACATTACTTATCTAATTATCACGTGTTTACATTTATTTTCTTTAATTACGGGGGACAAAGATAGGGATAATATACTACACAACAGTAAAAAAAAAAAGAAAAAAATTCGTTTGCATTATACACAAAAAGACCCTTAGAATTTATTTTCTAAGTGTTAAGCACAAGAAAACTCATTTTAAGCAATTAAGTCTAACATAATCATTTCCCATTTAAAGGTCAACGGCCGTGAAATTAGGCTTTTAGAAAATAGTCTTAGATTCTGCCCATACAAAGAGGGCTTCTAAAGGCTTTTTTTCTCTGGGTTTGTATTGCATTCTGAGCCTTAGGGGTTCTGCGTCTCTTTATTTACTAGTATTAGGTGTGTGTGTGTGTGTGTGTGTGTGTGTGTGTGTGTGTGTGTGTGTGTGTGTGTGTATGTTATTTTTTTTTTGTTCTTTATTGGAATTCATAATTGTTACTGATTTATTATTAAATTTTGTTCTCATTATTACTATTGTAACTGTTATTGTTACTGTTATTATGATTTTGTTTACATTTATTACCATTGCCAAGCAAGGAGTATTCCGATTCGACTCTCTCTCTCTCTCTCTCTCTCTCTCTCTCTCTCTCTCTCTCTCTCTCTCTCTCTCTCTCTCTCTCTCTCTCTCTCTCTCTCTCTCTCTCTCTATGCAGGACTTCTCAAAAACTACATACAAATAGATTATTGGTTTAAGCTGCTTTATGAATGTTGCTGTTATTATTATCACTATCATCATCATATTTATTATTACTTATTAATATTATGATTATTATCAATACTATTCTTTAAAAAAGTTTGGCGAAACAGAATCCTCCAGAGTCTAGAGTGAGTTGCCAGTTATTCCTTTACTAAGACAGGAATTAAGCGTTACTTGAACCATGGATATCTTAAACCATGAATATTCGAAGTGACTCTTTAATAAATATCTTAATTATTCAAGCTTAATGTACTATGTTTAATTCGCTTCTGAAAATATTTATTGTAGGAGTAGGAGTATTGTGTCATATTTTCCAGCTATTTCTGTAGTAAATATAAGCATGCATTGGAGAGAGAGTAAATAAGATATATAAATAGTTTGGTGATGAAGCTGAAAACATCAACGGCCATTGCGGTTTTCGATACCTAGTGGTAGTGTAAATGACATAAGAAAAAGGTAAAAAACAGAAATGAAATAGAAAAGAAGGAAGGGCAAAGGAGGGGGATTTTTTATCATAGGTTTCCATAGGCCTATGGGTGCTCATACTGCGTGTCCTAAATCCGCTGGTCTTTACTGAACAAAATCCTGAGTTAGTCCAGGTATAATACATGTAACAAAACACGTACATGCACCGATGTAAGGACACAGAGACAAAAACACTGACGCATACACATACACACACACAAAAAAACACAAACACACACACACACACACACA
>NW_020868571.1:331055-333555 GCF_003789085.1 Penaeus vannamei
AAATCGAAAAATAGAGATGAAGACTAGAAAAAAGAAGAGAGAGGAAATAGAACAAAATCCTAAAGAAAGGTAAAAATAGAGTAATAAAAACAAGAAAAAAAAATAACACAGCAATACAAAAGAAAAATTCAGTTTCCTGAAATAGAAAAAAATTCGCTTAATCTGACGGAAGAAAAACGTAGGTACGGATATTAACAATCCTGTGAAGCGAAATGCATTTTTCTTTATTTCCAAGCGTTTCAATGTTCGCTCAGAATGCACAGAAATTCGTTCAGTTATCGACTGATTGATTCATTGAAGCGCGAAAATCAACAACGAAATTCACTTGATATTCTGCATTGTTCATGATAGCCGGCAGACGTTAAATAGACAGGGATATTCAGTATATATATATATATATATTATATATATATATATATATATATATATATATATATTATATATATATCGTAGTATATATATATATATATATATTATAATATATATATATATATATATATATATATATATATATATATATATATATATATATATATATATAATATATTATATATATATATATATATATATATATATATATATTATATATGTGTATGTGTGTGTGTGTGTGTGTGTGTGTATATATATAATATATATATATATATATATATATATATATATATATATATATATATATATATATATATATATATATATATATAATATATAATACATTCACAACACACACACACATATGCAAATACACACGCCATTACACACACGTACACACATACATAGCACAAATACACATACATATATGTGTGTGTAGACGCGCGGCCGTGCACGTGTATGTACGTGCGTGTGTACGTGTATGTGTATTGGTGTGTGCGTGTGTGTGTGCGCTGTGTTGTTGTAGGTATGTATTGTGTGCTGTTTGTGTGTGTGTGTGTGTGTGTGTGTGGTGTGTGTGTGTGATGTGTGTGGTGGTGTAGTGTGTGTGTGTGTGTGGTCGTTAGTGTGTGTATATGTGTGTGTATGCGTTATGTGGTGTGTATGTGTGTGTATATGTGTGTGTATGCGTGTGAATATGTGTGTGTATGCGTGTGTATGTGTGTGTATGCGTGTGTATATGTGTGTGTATGCGTGTGTTTATGTGTGTGTGTGCGAGTGTGTATATGTGTATGTGTGTGCGTGTCCTATGTATATCTATATGTATATCTATCTATCTATAAATGTATTTACATGTATGTATATCCCAGTCAGCTTATTTACTTTTAACATGGCGTCTGGGGCAAAAAGCCTGGTAGGGGGCTCTTTACCTATTCTTCATATTTATTACAGAAAAAAGCATCAAAAGAAAGTAGGAAGACCCCAAGCCCAGTTTCTTCTTCTGATGATGAATAGGCTTGTCTAGTGTATGGGGCACCTCTGAAAAATGGGTGCAGAGTACAGTTTGCAAGAAATGGTCACACCGAAAACTGGATCTGACTGGTACGTACGTCACAAGACGGAAGACTGAATTAGGCTTAAAACAATCTATTCGTTTTTTTTTTTTTTTTTTTTTTTTATAATTTGATAGACATACATCTGACTGGTACGTATGTCACAACTGTAAGTCAGGCAAAGACTGATTAGGCTTTAAAAAAAACTATTCCTTTTTTTAATAGTTTGATAGTCATGCATCTGACTGGTACGTATGTCACAACTGTAAGTCAGGCAAAGACTGATTAGGCTTTAAAAAAAATCTATTCATTTTTTAAAAATAATTTGATAGCCATACATCTGACTGGTACGTATGTCACAACTGTAAGTCAGACGAAGACTGATTAGGCTTAAAAAAAAAAAAAAAAAAAAAACTATTTTTTTAATGGTTTGATAGCCATACGTTGAAGGAGGCTACAGTTTTTACTAGTTGTTATTGTGAGTATATTGAACATACAATCATTTATGTTTCAAAGTTATTATTACAGTCTATTAATTTCTTACCGGATATAACAACCCTATACTTTTAAATTTTACAACCACCCAATATGCATGGAAGCTCTTTAAAAAAAATATGTGATATATGCAAAAAATAATAGTACGGTGTACACTGATTGTATACGAAATACCTATTGTTTACGTTCTACAGAAAAATAAAAACATGATTTTCTCTATTGTTGTTTTCTTGGGGCATCAAAATATGTAGTAAAAAGCCTACCTTCTAGAGCCTATTGCCCAGGCATTGAAGGTAAAAGGGCCTTTTGTTATTTTTATGAAAATTCATATTCACCTTCACAGAACATCAGGAAGTAGTGAGTATCTTTTACAGCATTGGTAGTTCATCATCTAAGGTATCTAACAAAATTTGTTTTAGATCTTTAAATATAATATTGTAGAGACAAAAGGCGTTCTTCCTTAAGGGGGTCTTATTATTCCACCTTATATATGTGTGTGTTTTCTATTTGTACACAGATATGTATGTATGTATGTATGTGTGTGTGCATAAATACATACAAACAAACACACATATACATAAAAA
>NW_020868571.1:358555-361055 GCF_003789085.1 Penaeus vannamei
ATACACACACACACACACACACACACACACACACACACACACACACACACAACAAACAAAATAAAGACACAAGAGAAACATTCGTGTTTTGATGGTAACGGTAGCGGTAATATTCACAATCACAGTTCAAATAAAAAAATAAAAAAATGAATAACTATATAGAAAAAAAGATAAGAAAAAAAGGACAACTTTCGCATTAATGGGCTGATGATAACGATAAGGATAATATTCACAATCACAGTTCTAGTTCAAATAAAGAAACAATATATGAATAATTATATACCCCACCCCCTAAAAAAAAAAAAAAAAAAAAAAAAAAAAAACGAGCAACATAAGAAATAAAAAATAAAAACTCGCAATTTTCTTTTATCATTTTATATTCGTTAGTCCTCGAATCAGTGAAAGAGTGAAAGAGGATCAAGACCAATCAAGAGAGGATGTGTGCATATCTCTTGACGAATACTAGCTCTCCGAATTCAAACCTTTTTTTCCCCCTTTTCAGTTTGCAAAATGTAGCCACAACTATTTTCTGGGGCAATTTCGTTCTAGCATATCAATTTCATGAAAAGGAGAGGAAAAAATTATAATCTGCTGGACCATTTTGTTCTGGCATTCAATTCAAATATTTTGTGGCTTAATGAATTTCGAAAAAATATATTCATACGAATAACTGGCTCCACGCAAACTGGAAATATATACCGATATATTAAGAAGAGATATATAATGAAATAAAATAATAATGATGAAAATAATGATAATCATGATGAAAATAATGATAAATGATAATAATGATAATCATGATAACAATAATGATAATCATGATAACAATAATGATAAGGAAAATAACCAACAGTAAGAATAATAAAAATATTCCTAATCAATGATCATAAAGACAATAATAAATCTTCAAGTTGCAAAATGTTTCATTAAGCAAGCACAGTGAATGTTAATCAAGCCCTGAATATATTCCTCGAATGCTGAATGTAGTAATTAGAAATGTGAGCAGAAAATAATGTTTTGTGCTTCTGGTTTAATCACGTTTTGTTTAAGACTTAATCTCTCCATTGAATTATAATGTACTACGGCAATTATCCATTACGGGAGGAATCACTGCATCCATAATTCTTAATTGAGAAAGTTATTGTTACGAGACGTTTCGTTCTTAATGTTGTTAGTAATGATAATGATTATAACATTATTAATGATAATAATGATAGAGATAGTAATGCAAAGAATGATGATGATAATAATAATAATGATAATGAAATAATGAATAATAATAATAATTAATAATAATAATAATAATAATAATAATAATAATAATAATAATAATGATAATATAATAATAATAAATATAATAATAAATAATAATAATTAATAATAATTAATATAATTGAATAATAATAAAAAATTATTGTTACTATTATTATTATTATTATTATTATTATCATAATAATAAATATGATAATAATCATTATTACTATAATTGTCATTCTTAAAACTAATGATAATGATAACAATATAATAGTGATAACGAAACAACAACAACAGTAATAATAAGGAAGATCACTATAACAACAATTGTAATGATAATAGCAATATCATCATCATTATCATCATCACTATGATCATCATTATCAGCAGCAGCAGTGCCTTCATGATTTTCATCGTCACTATATCATGTTTATTAATTTTCATCATAATTTAATTCTTGGCTTTCATCACCCCTTTTTTATCGCCGATCTTATCTTTGTTCATATTCGTATCTTTGTTAATAAATGACTTATATTGCTTCGGTAATATCAATTTCTTCATAATTTTATAATTGTTTTTTTTTTTACTGTGTAATTCATTTCATCAATGTTCAATGTTCAATATGTGTTATAATTCTTGACTGCTCTCTCGATAACGAATAATTAGTACTCTCTCATTAATGACTAATATATTTAATCTCAATCAGCATTATTTTCTCTCTAATGCTCGTAAAAATGTCAAAATTCGAGCAGTAAAAAAAAAAAAAAAAAAAAAAAAAAACGATTTTTTTTTTCTTCATAATAGACAGCCAATCAGGAGAGCCTTCATAGCGAAATATTTCCAGCTCCGTTCCTTTTGACTGGGCTGAATCAGGCAAGATTAACTATTTCGAATTCTGCAATGTACTTTATTGGGTTCCATTTAGTAGATCGCATCAATTTTGTCCTCTATACTGCTATATTATTTTTTTCTTCCAGGTTATCGTCATCATTATATAATTATATTTATATGTTAATATATTTTTTATTTTTTTCTACTTTCTTTCTTTCGTTTTTGCTACTTGCTTCTCCTTCTTCACACCTCCTACTCTTCCTCCTTATTATTATCCTTATTATTTATCAGTTTTTATTATTATTGATATTATCATTTATAATTCATTATCTATTACCACATTTCTTTTACATTAATTTTATTGATATTTATTATTATGTTTTATATTATTATATTATATTATATTAATTATTAT
>NW_020868571.1:393555-396055 GCF_003789085.1 Penaeus vannamei
TGATATATATATATATATATATATATATATATATATATATATATATATATATATCATATGTACAGTGCAAATATATATATATATAATATATATTATATATATACACATATGCATATGTGTATATGTATATACATAAACACCACACATACACATACACACAACACACAACACACACACACACACACACACACACACACACACCACTCACACACACCACACACACACACACACACACACACACACACCACACACACACACACACACACACACACACACACCACACACACACACACATATATATATAATATATATATATATATATATATATATATATATATATATATATCAATGATAATCTCCAAGCCGGATGGTCACCCCCTTGCCCCTAGCCCCGCCAGGGAATAGCAGCGCAAAGGGAACGACTCGCCAGACAGCAAGGCAGAGAACAAGAGCAGGACGGACAGGGATAGAGGAATAGTCTCCCGCCACTGCTCCGGCCTCGGCACCCAGGGGACGGGGTCTCTCGTGGGTCACACACATTTATTTACCTCCCCGAGTAAACCCTACAACAAAGTCCCCTTTCATTCACCTGCTCTACACGCCTAACTTTCTTACGTTGACAATGTACGTAATGTTCATAGGTAATATTCATTTATGCACGAATGATGTGTGTATATATGATATATGTGTGTTATATATACTATATATAATTATATATATATATATAGGAATTATATATACCATACATACATACACACCGTATATAACACACACACATATATATATAATATATATATATATATATATAATATATATATATATATATAATATATGTGTGTGTCGTGTGTGTGGTGTGTGTGTTGGTGTTGTGTGTGTGATGTGTGTGTGTGTGTGTATCGTCGTTTATTTAATTGTATGTATATATTTAAGCAGGTATACGTGCAATCGGAATCATCATACATATATCCATGTATTGCTATGTTATGTGAAATACAACAATAGCCAATACAAGCGTGCTTGTGTGGATGCATGTGTGCGTGCCACTTCAACATGGTGCCATGTACTCCTTGTAACAGCCTGGATATTTCGGTCCAGCAGAATCCGTCTCCATCGGCGAGAGAAGTCGGTCGGAACAGCAAGGGTCGGTGTCAAATGAGGTCATTAGTTTCCTGGACACTTGGGAAGCTGGGCCGAGTGTTGGGTGAGAACCTATTTGCTCTCCGGATATTCCGTTATCATAGAAAGTGAAAGGTATTAACTCTCTGGCAACTCGGAGGAAATTCCATTGCCAGCTGTACAGGTGATATAACTCTCAATTAAATATCAGGAAAGTAATGAATCGAGAAAGACATCGTATAAAGATAAACAAAGATATAAAAGAGATAAGATAAACAAAGATATAAAAGAGATTAGATTATAAAAGAGATAAACAAAGATATAAAAGAGATTAGATAAACAAAGATATAAAAGAGATTAGATAAACAAAGATATAAAAGAGATATATATAAGATAAACGATAGAAAGAGATAAGATAAACAAAGATATAAAAGAGATAAGATAAACAATATAAAAGGAGATTAGATAACAAAGATATAAAATGAGATAAGATAAACAAAAGATATAAAAGAGATAAGATAAACAAAGATATAAAAGAGATTAATAAACAAAGATATAAAAGAGATTAGTAAACCAGATAAAAAGAGATAATAAACAAGATATAAGGTTAGATACAAAGTATAAAAGAGATAAGTAAACAAAGATATAAAAGATTAAGAGGGCCAAAGATATAAGAATTAGTTAACCAGATAACAAGAATTAAGATAAACAAAGATATAAAATAGATTAGATAAACAAAGATATAAGAGAGATAAGATAAACACAAAGCATACAGCTCCCGTAACGCCCACGTAAGTCTGCGCTAAAGAAAGATATATACACCGAACACGAAGAGAAATCATAGCTATATTTTTCACCATTTTGAGGAATAGAACACCATCATTCTTCTCCTTTTTTGGGCTTTGCAGAGGCGTTGGCTGGGAGGGCGTAGGCTTAGCTATGGGCATATGGCTTTCGATACTAAAGCGATAAGACCGCCGTTTGTGAGTTATTTAACAATAAAATGAATGAGATGTGTGTTATTCAAGTTACCAGGAGGTGCCGGCCATGTGGAGTTTGCTTTTAGAGATTATTGTTATCATCATTTTCATCATCATTATTTCTGTCTTTTAGCATTATGTTATTATAGTTATTATAATTGTTGTGATAATAGTAATAATGATAATGATAACACTGATATTAATGAAACAATGGTAATGATAATAACGATAATAATAATAAAATAGTAATAATTAATAATTATCATAATCATCATTTAAGTAGTGGTACTGGTAGCATTTTTTTCTTTGCATATTTTTTGTTGTAGTACTAGCAGTATATTTATCATTATTAATGTTAATATCATTAATATTGTTGTTATTGTCATTATTATGATAATAATAGT
>NW_020868571.1:416055-418555 GCF_003789085.1 Penaeus vannamei
CATACTCAACTACATGGTCATCATTACCCTTTTATCATTATTATCTTTTCTTTTATTGTTAATTTCGCGTACATAACCATCATTACCGTCATTTATTATCTTTGTAAGTAAAACTACCTGTTTCATTTACCTTCAACCTCGCCAGAAATAATTAATATGTAATTTTGTAACTAGAAAGAGTGTGAAGTAACGTATCACCTTCACAGAAGACTAATTACTAAATATCACTAAAAAAAAATGACAACTTTTGATTTAATTAATTCATATTTGTGCATATCACCCGATCACTTTTTCTCCGATCAAATTATGCTTCAGTGAAATCATGTTTCACTGCATTCAAGTTATTTCCTTTGAATATCAGAATCGGAGTCAATCATTTTCAGAAGCCAGAATAATATTTTGATTTCATTGCTCATGCATATTACATATACTTTTCATTAAGCGAGATTCATGGGATTTATAATCATGAGTTTATTCGTGCCCATTACATGCTATAAACAGCTCAATGCTTATTGGTTAGTTGGGGTTAGGACGTCTGAATTCTGCATTTTAAAAAAGTTTATAAACTCGATAAAATCAATTAAACGTTTCCATCTTTCCGTCATCACCGTAATCATTAATATCGCCGATTTCACAGTAGCATTAAATGTGTTTTGTTATCTATAAAATTAGTTAAATCACATATTTTAAAGAATAGTGTATAAAAAGAAGAGTATATAAGGAGAAAAGTATGAAGACGTATTAGCAAGAGGTCCCGAAAGACAACATAACAGCTGATTCTTTCTCCCTTGAAATTCTTTCTCTCTTTCTTTTCAAATTCCTCATATGTCAGTCATGTAAGTCGCATGGCAGGGATAAATTACTTCATGAAATGTAGTTTCATATTTTTGACGGCGATGAAAGTTCTGATGATTATGCAATGGTGTAACGAGTTCCGGCAGCAGCTTGAGAGGAGATTAATCAGTAAGCCATGATTGACAAGACTAATAATAACCTCGTCAGCTTCAGCTTTATGAATAAACTTCTAGCCGATGTTGCTCCCGGTTGCAAAGAGGTCAGGACATGGCAATGGGACGAACTGCAGCCAAAGAAGCAGCGACTGGAAGGAGATTCAGGTCCTCATGAAGGAAAAACTTTTTCTTGCCAGATGCCTGGTCAAGTTATGGTTGAAAGGACAAGGTTTCAACTTGATAAAGTTTTGAAATGAAAAGACCTTTTTTTTCTTTTTTAGTTCCAAATTTCAGTGATCATTTTGCCTTTTTTATTTAACAGAAGTTCAAATAAAACTCTAGTGTTCAAAAGGCCCAATTTATACCTTGTTCTGTAATTGTATACAGCTTTAATGCAATTAGACAATAATTTACAACTCTTTTGCAACACAGAAAGGTATACCACACAAGAGATTTCATCTCCCATTTTAGAATACAGAAATATTCTATTACTGTACAGTGTAATAAGTAAAATTACCAACTTAAAATGTAAAAAAATAAGTTAGCATTGTTAAAGTGTCGTATTTTAAAATTCGACAGACGCCCTTGGATCCGATGTAGAGCAACGAAGTCCAAGATATCACATCTTGATAAGTGGACACCAGTTGAACAGAGGAAAGTGATCGAAGGTTTAAGAAAAATGAGCTCGAAATGTGCTTTCCCTTTCAAGCATCCCGAGAAAGCGGGGAGTTCGCAGCCACAGGGAGGGAAGTAGTTGCCAAACTGAAGAGGTATTGAACAGACGTCTCCGAAGTGGTCTATATCTTTTCAAGTGGTCGAAAGCTGACATGCGTAAAAGAAAAATGCATGGAATATAAATTGCTTATGCACGATTCGAGTTTATATATAAATCGCATATTCAATATATATATATACATATATATATATATATATATATATAGTATATATATATATATATATATATATATAATATATATATATATATATATATATATATATATATATATATATATATATATATCTTGTATGCTGTTTAGCGAAACGCAGTTATAAATTTACGACAATTTTTCATTATTTGGAATCACAAGACAATGAATCGTTATAATAACGCCTGGATCCACATACATGAATTAATTTTCTGTACTTATATGCTTTAATATTTGTTATTTGATAAACGTTCCTATATTCTTCTTCAACATTTTCGTCTTGTAACATCTTAAAATACTTTAACTTTGCCAGTTTTATTTTCAATGTCATTAAAATTTATAATATTGTGCATGCCAACGGATCGATGAGAAATTAAGGATTTCATGAAGGGGTCACTGGTCTAAAATGTTTTGGGACCCTTGGTCTAGAATGATAACAGAGAAGCTTGTTAGTGAAGTACTCATTCATCAGGCATTAAAGGCAAAACTGTAATAAATGTTAATAACTATATGGTGTACAATTCAAAATACTTCAAATAGGACAAATCTAAATATGTCTCCGACTCATTTCCCCAACAAATGAGTGATTTAAAATCGTATTTTGCTCTATAATATAATTAAAAA
>NW_020868571.1:423555-426055 GCF_003789085.1 Penaeus vannamei
CTCCCTCTTCTCAAGAATAATTTCCGATTCTCTCTGCCCCACTTAACCTGGGCTGCCATGCGTGCATAGTTCAACAAAGGATGCGCTTGTTACATTGTAGTTTATTGGATTCTTGTAAGGGAGAGAAGGAAGGAGATGGAGTTGGCGACGCCCCTGCGATCTCGTCTGGAGGATCCGAGAGCCCTGGGGATTCTAGACGCCTCGTGCACGTCACCTTCCTTTCACAAATAGGCGAATGGGCTGGAGTTTATTTGTATATTTTTGTACTGTGAGGGCGTTCGTGTATGCGCCGGGGGAGAGACATGCAGTACATGGGAGGGATGCGGGAAACAGGGTCATGGGCGCTGGTGCGTTATGTGTATTTGTTTTTTTTTTTTTGGTTGTTTGTTTTTTTGTTTGTGTGTGTGTGTGTGTGTGTGGTGTGGGTGTGGGTGTGGGTGTGGTGTGAGTGTGTGAGTGTGAAGTGGAGGGTGAGTGTGAGTGTGAGTGTGAGTGTGAGTGTGAGTGTGTGTGTGTGTGTGTGTGTGTGTGTGTGTGTGTGTGTGTGTGTGTGTGTGTGTGTGTTGTTTGTTTGTTGTAAATTTTTCAACGTTCTATAGGAAAAATGGTATTGCGAGAAAGTTTGTCTCACATCCATTACCTATTTTCCCTTGTCCAGAAAACGCATCTGATCAAGATTCAGACAAAGAGCTGTATGTTTAAACTATTCTAACAAACAACGAACTATATCGCGCTTCTCTAAGATGGAAATACTCGTATTGCAAATCTTTCAGTGCCCTGGAGATCCACAGTAATACCAAGGTGTACGATTTATATAGCAGAGCATTTGTTACAAATTAAAGCGATGTTATGTATTATGAAAAGGATTTACGCATTATATCCACCTTTAGTATACGCCATTTCTCACTCTAAAACAAATAATTCGACTTGACGTGACTGATTCTCAACAAATTGCAAAACCAGATGATTTCCAATGACGTAACAGATCACACGTTACCTCATTAACTGATTGATTATCTAAAATTGGCCCACTTCTTCGGGATCTCAGGGCACAGAACTTATTCTCAGCGTAACAGTTTCTTTATTGAGACAAGCCATTGGATTAGTTTTTGTCTTCTAGGACAAAGAGTATATATATATATATATATATATATATATATATATATATATATATATATATATATATATATATATATATGTGTGTGTGTGTGTGTGTGTGTGTGTGTGTGTGTGTGTGTGTGTGTGTGTGTGTGTGTGTGTGTGTGTGTGTGTGTGTGTGTGTGTGTGTGTGTGTGTGTGTGTGTGTGTGTTATATATATGTATATAAACACACACTAACCGTTTATATCCGTATTAACATCTTTTAAAAGTATATAGCAACATAACAAAATTTAATGTTATGATTAATAGAATAAATCATAAAAAATCTCAAAAAAATAGTTTGTTTGCTTAAATGCCAACAATTCAAGGAAGGGGAAAGTAATAAGCAAGAATATTGTCACCGTCGAGTCACATGCAGGGGTTCCTTGCTCTCCGCCCCCACACAGAGGGAAAGATAAAAGATTGGCTGATAAAATGCTGGCCATGGTTGTTAGGGAATATTCATTTATTTACCTGTTTTTTCATTTATTGTTCTTATTGTTGTTGTTGTTGTTGTTGTTGTTGTTGTTGTTGTTGTTGTTGTTGTTGTTGTTGTTTTTTTTCTTATTATTATTATATTATTATTATTATTATTTATTATATTATTATTATTATTATTTATTATTATTATTATTATTATTTATTATTATTATTATTATTATTATTATATTATATTATTATTATTATTATTATTATTGTTGTTGTTATTTTTATTATTATTATTATTATTATATCATTTATCATTGTTATTATTATTGTTATTGTTGCTATTATTATTAGTAGTAGTATTAACATTATTATTGTTATTATTATTATTATTATTATTATATTATTATTATTATTATTATGATGATGATGATGATGATGATGATGATGATAATGATGATGATGATGATGATGATGATGATGATGATGATGATGATGATGATGATGATGATGATGATGATGATGATAATGTTTATTATCATTATTATTATCATCATTGTTATCATTATTATGTCTATATTTTTTTTTACCCTTAGATACAGCAATGAAATCAGTCGAAGGAGACAGTTCCGGTGGAATGAAGGAAAATAAAATGGAAAATTGAATTACAAATCAGAATAAAGTGTACGATAGGAAAATAAAAGAAAGAAGGAGAGGATCGACTGCTGAATGTTAGAGTAAATAAAGAGTAATAAAGGAAAGATATCGCGATTAGAGAAAGGGGTGACTTTGGATCCCATCTAATGTTTGTTTTTATATTCATCATAAATGAGGGTGTAATGAAGTTAGTGAAGTTTCGAGGTCATGTCATGGGGTAGAATTTGAAATGGTTGTGTAATTAATTTTTTGAGAATTTTCCCGACATATAGAACAG
>NW_020868571.1:433555-441055 GCF_003789085.1 Penaeus vannamei
GTAAATAAAGATAAAGGTAAGATAAAAGATAGAATAAAGAAGAATTTTTTTTTTATACTACCTCGGTGTTTGTCCCGCAGAGAAAGGCAGAAAACCCCGCCTAAACCGCCTCATTCCTCCAAAGACAAGCCATAGAACCCGCTACGGGCGACAGGCGAGCGCGTACAACACCAGCGCATTCATTTAGGAGCTTCGTTAATATTCATTGCTTATTACTCCAATTTCCGCGGGCAAATGGGCATAATTGGGTTGTTATTAAAGGGTCGTGGGCTTAGATAGCACTTACGTCACCTTATCTGCAGAATAGCCTTCGGTGGGGGTCATCAGGTCATGAGAAATAATTTAGGCTGGTTCGGTTGGGGAAAACCACCCTAGGGCACTTTTGGGTCGTCATGTCGGGTCGAAGGTCATGTCAGGGAGAAACTTTGGTGGTTTGAAAAATCGCTCCATTTATAAAGTTTATTTTGCGATGATTTATAAGGATGTGAAGGAATGCGATCTCGTAAAGGATGCTTTGTTATTTGAGATTCATGGAGATTGATTAGATTGTGGGTTTCATGGCAAAATGAAGCAAGTATTTGGAATGATGTAGTGTTATAAAGAACGAAGGCGAATGAGAGAACAAAGAGTATGGCGCTGTTGATGGTCTTATTCTCTCTCTCTCTCTCTCTCTCTCTCTCTCTCTCTCTCTCTCTCTCTCTCTCTCTCTCTTCTCTCCTGTCTCTCTCTCTCTCTCTCTCTCTCTCTCTCTCTCTCTCTCTCTCTCTCTCTCTCTCTCTCTCTCTCTCTCTCTCTCTTCTCTCTTCTCTCTTCTCATTAACTCGTCCACCCTCGCTTGTAGATTATGTAAATGTAGATTAACTTATTGTTACCTCTTTGACATCAATTATTGGCTTTTCGATCTAGACGTAGACTATAACAGTGCTATCTGAGAAAGAAACATATATATGTATATAGATAGATAGAGAGATGACAGTAAAATCATCATCTATATAACCCTGAAAAAATGGAGTCCTATTAAAATTATATAGAGGGAGGTAATAAGGGAGATATTCATGATATTTAGTACGGCAAGGACGCCACTACACCATGTTTCTTTAATCGTCCAACACCAGGCATCACGGGTCGTATGTCGATGCTTTTCAGATTTAAGAATTTAAGATCTGGCTGAGACATGCTTATCGGTCTTACATTTTTCTCACTTACTCTTGACATGCCTTTCCTCTTATCCCTTACAATCATATACACACTCACTCACTCTCTCTCTCTCTCTCTCTTCTCTTCTCATCTCTCTCTCTCTCCTCTCTCTCCTCTCTCCTCTCTCTCTCTCTCTCTCTCGTCTCTCTCTCTCTCTCTCTCTCTCTCTCTCTCTCTCTCTCTCTCTCTCTAAGTCACACTAGTCAGCCAGTCAGCCGTATGATTAATTCTTTTGATTTCCAATTCCTTGCTATTTCCTTGGTTGCGATTCATTCTTTTTTTTTCTGTTTCTCTCTTTTTAGTTTTCGTTTTCTAAGCGGAAAGAGGAGAGGGTCTGGTATTACTATTCATGGAAAGATGGTGACTGGAAGAGGAAATTGGAAAAGGAAACTAATTTTTTTCTTCTTCTTCTTGTTTTCTTTAGCTATCCTCACTTGTTCTTTTATTTCTCCTTTTCTCCCTGTTTTTCTCTTTCTCAGTATGGCACGTTTAGCACAAAGGTGTGGCTATCTCCCCCCCCTCCCCCTTCTAAATTCCAACCAGTAGAAAATACTTTTTTTGGGAGGAGAAAATATTCCCCGATACCTATGACATCAAGGACACTTGCGCTTATATGCTATTGGAGTTTACCCGATTGAGCATATAAGTGTTTGTTTGTCTGTTTGTTCCGATCCTCTTAGTGAACAGAAGGCGTTATAGAATAATTGTTTGAGCCGCTTCAGTGTTCAGGTCATACAAACAAATATAGCTTCAAATCAAAATATAAACCCGATTCCTTCATACGGGGCTATGTTTAAAGCTTTGAAATTGCAGTGTGGTTACTTTAAAATTTCATTGATGTTGTGACATACACTCTGTACCTATAGACACTGTTCTCATATTTGTAGCATCCTTTAAAATATCAGTGACGCTTTTAATCGTTATAAGAGTTAAGTATGTAATAAGTCCTTTAATAGCTATCCCGTCTAATGCCACTCCTGCGTGTACCCTAATTACATTGACCTTCACTAATTGGATGATTAAATCCAGGCTCCCAGTTCATTATCTTATCCATAATGACAAGAAGACACATTCCCTCTACTCTGAATCGGTCACCACGGTCCTCGTCTGTCATGGCGGATTTCCATCTCAACGACTCGCATCACTCCCAGCCTCCCACTCCACGCTCTGCATAGTCGTAAGCTGCTACTCGACGTCCCGCATCGCCTCGAGATTCCTCCTTGAAGCCCCCTTATCTCCGCTTCAAGTTCCTTAGCGTCACGCCCTTGAACTCCTCGTGAGCTTCTCCTCGCCGTCGGATCTCGCTGCGTCCTCCCACGAATTTTCTCGCCGACGCTGGTCAAATAAACGGTACAAAAACAGAACAAAAACCAAACACAAAGTCTCTGAACCTGCCCCTCCGTCTGAACAAGCCCTGGAACGCATCTTTGAGTGATTGTCCGCCATTCCAATTTCCCAAAGTCGGTCACAAACAAACTCGTGTCTCCTTTAAAGGCAGGAGGCGAGACAAATATTCATGCGGGTTGTGTACCAGCACTTGACGGCTGTGCCAAGTTTCCTAATGGCAGTGCCACCTGCGCAAAACAACAGCCCGGAATAGATTACTGTGCAGAGGATGCAAGAAATTACCGGAGACACTGGCACTCCCTTTCATCCGCGGTGGAACGTTCGTGAACACATACCCTAAAGAGAGGGAGAATTAGGGCGAAAACAATGCTACAAGAAAACATACAGGCTGAGGTCTTATTTTGGAATCTTTGCCTGTGACTATTTATGATTCTCTCTCTCTCTCTCTCTCTCTCTCTCTCTCTCTCTCTCTCTCTCTCTCTCTCTCTCTCTCTCTTCATCTATCTCTCTAAATTCTCTCTCTGTCTTCTCTATATAACACACTCTCTCTCTCTCTCTCTCATATCTCTCTAAAATTCTCTCTCTCCCTCTCTCTCTCTTTCTATATCTCTCTCTCTCTCTCTCTCTCTCTCTCTCTCTCTCTCTCTCTCTCTCTTCTCTCTCTCTCTCTCTCTCTCTCTCTCCTCTCGCTTTCTCTTTCTCTCCCTCACCCCCTCTCTTTTCCCTCTCCTACTCCGCTCTTATAATCAATTCTTAATTTTCCTTTCCTTACCCTTTTCTCGCTGCTTACCTCAATCCACAAAGTCTATTCAACCTCATCAAGGAAGAACCATTAACACACTCCTCATTCTTCGTTCATGACGTCACAAATGAGGTCTCGGGAATTGCTTAAACTCTACATTTCGTGTTTGATCAGAGTTTCTTGACATTGCCTCTTCTTGTTTGTCTTTCTTTCTTTCATCCTTCTTCATCTTATTTTTCAAAGACGTTGTGTTGATTTGGGTTCGTTTGGGCGCTATGATACGCCTTGTATTTATCTATATCCTAATTTATCTGATGAGAGAGAAAGAGAGAGTGAGAGTGAGAGACAGAGAGTGAGAGAGAGAGAGTTTGATAGAAAGATGAGAGAGAGAGAGAGTGAGATTGAGAGTGAGAGTGAGAGAGAGAGAGAGAGAGAGAGAGAGAGAGAGAGAGAGAGAGAGAGAGAGAGAGAGAGAGAGAGAGAGAGACAGACAGAGAGAGAGAGAGAGAGACGGACAAACAGACACAGACACAATACACACAGAGAATACTCGTAAACAGAATGTTCTAAAACTTTAACCCATTTTCCTTATTTTTTCCACCTCAAAATAATGCAAACGTAGTGTCCTTTCTCCTCATCTTTCTTCAGTCTCCTACTCTCCTCACCCACTTCATTTTGGCTCATAATCCTGAACAAGGGATCTGCAAGGGATCGACGTACTTAAAACACCTATAAATTCCAGTAAGTAGATTTGTTTGTTGAATCTATTGCATCGCCTGCAAGACCACACCTTCCCTCGTCCCCTCTATGAAGGTACACTGACCCCTGACCCCTGACCCCTCCCCCCCCAAAAAAAAAAAAAAAAAATGGTGTTGATCGATACGTAATAAAGGAGCACCGGATGTTTATATGAATTATGAAGAGGGTTTGAGTGCCGTGTCGCAGTCCTCCTGTCTGCAGTTTGTGGTTGTCATTTTCCTTATACGGAAGAAAAAGGCTGGTGTGTATTGATATGCTGGATTTATTTTTATTTTTATTATTATTATTTTTTTTTCATTTATTTATTTTTTGACCAAAGGACATTTCATTTGCCTTTCTTTCGGTTCTTTAGAGCGCTGAGTCGAGTTGGATTAGATATAGTTTGATGGTTTATTTTATCGAAGGAAAGGTCACCTATGCACGCACGGACTTACGGATGCACATGTACTCTCTCACTCTCTCTCCTTCTCTAACGGACAAGAGAGATGAATCAAGAGAGATGATAGTATCTGTACGTCTGTCATAAAACACTGCATCTCAAACAGAACGCACACACGCGCGCGCACACACACACACACACACATATATAAATGCGTACATGTGTGTGTGCGTGCGTGTGTGTGTGTGTGTGTGTGTGTGTGTGTGTGTGTGTGTGTGTGTGTGTGTGTGTGTGTGTGTGTGTGTGTGTGTGTGTTTGTGTGTGCGTGCGTGCGTGTGTGCGTGTGTTTCCCCATCTTTCTAAAGCTTTACTCAAAACATTTTTTTCCATCCCACAAATAACACCCCAAAAGGCCCTCTGTACTCTCGGCGAGTTGCCCGAGAACATTCACAACTTCAGCATCGGGTGTCTCTTCCGTCTGCCGGCGACGCTTCTCGGGAGAATATGGATCTTGGGAAAAGTTTCTTAACTACAGCTGTTAGTGTCATGTTTATAGACGGGGGCGATAATGATAGCCCATATATCTCTGGTATTTGCGCATTAGGTGGTTTTATTGTCTGCCCTACCCTCTCTCTTTCATACTATGAACTTAACGTAATCTTTGTTTGGCTCAAACGATTTTTCTTGTGATTTTTTCATTTAAATATGTCCATTTGTTTGTAATGAATAGAGTGTTGCCCCTTACAATATTTTATAATTGGAGAAATGCTTCACTCTTAGCATCTTTCTGTAAAGCCATAGTTATACAGGTGTTTATCTCTCCCTTAGTTTGAAACTGTAAAGGAATTAACCTTATGTAAGACCTTTTTCTTGTATAGGAATGGAATTTCTAATACAGTGAACCCTCGCTATAACGCGGTTCACCTTTCACGTTCTCGTTGCTTCACGGATTTGCATTGTTCATTGTTTTCTGCATTCTGATTGGCTAAACAGTCTCTCCGCTTCTTCTCTACCTGTCAATAACGTTACGGTTTGATATGGACATGTACGTAAAACAGCTTGCCAAATTTAAGTTTGCAAATTTTCTCTAAAACCCATGAAGCCTTCAGTTCGTTTTGATGATTAAAATCATTGTTTTACAGTACAGTAGTTATTTGTAAAAAACGTTTATACAGTACTTATATTTGTTAAACAAATGCTTGGGCCTGTAAAAAGGTTTTGTTCTTAGGTTTCAATGTATTGTAGAGTATTTCATTGTATAATAATTGTAAAAAAATAAAGGTTACTACTTCACGGATTTCGCCTATCACGGGTTCTTTTTGGAACGTAACCCCCGCGAAAAACGAGGGTTCACTGTACAGGAAATACCTGGTATGTGATTAGCCCAAATACCGGGTATGTGATTTCAACTCCTTTGTCAATCTTCGTTTCATTTGTGCTCCCCCTGGCATCCTTTAATTGGATTTAAGGACTTTTCGGTTTCATTTGCCACCTACTGTAGGTACTTCTTGATAAAATCATAAAATACGTTTTCTCAGATTTCAGCGGGGATCCGAAATCTTCACCCTGTAACGATTTTGTCGATATCTTTTCATTTTTCTTCTGAATCTACAATGAGCGCAGTATTACTTGCTTATATGATGCTGAAGATACCCCCCCCACCACACACACACACTTAACTTGATACCGCCCATGTTTTTTTTCATTTTGTAATAATTTCCCTGTACGATTTATATATATATATATATATATATATATATATATATTATATATATATATATATATATATATATATATATATATATATAACAGATTCATTCTACTTCCCAAAAATCTTCAGATCTACTATTTCCCTCGTTTTTTTTTCAGAATTTTTCATTAATCCTTTTTTTTCGCGAAAATAAAAACGACAGAGAGGCATTTTGATTGCTTATACTTCCTAGAATCTTTCAGTCGCTTTGGAGGATTTAGTGTTTATTCTCATTATAGGCGTCATTTCTGATATTGACGGTACTAGTGTTCTTATAGTTCGTATTCTTTTAACATTCCTACTATAATGATAGTTATTATTGTTTTTATTGTTATTGTTGTTATAATTATCACTATCATGATTATTATAATCATTAGTATCAATAACATCATAATTACTTTTATCATCATCATTATTTTCAATATTATTATTATTGTTGCCGTTAGCATTTTTATTACTATTATCACCATAATCATTGCCATTATCATTATTAGCCCCGTATTGTTATTACAAATATCAACTTCTTTCGTATCCCTCTTTGTTAATGACTTGATTTTCTCCATTTGATTGAGAATTCTTATAATAGAGAGTCGCAGGACGCTCAAAAATGAATAAAAATAAATAAATAATAATAATAATAAATAGAAAATAAATAAATAAATAAATGAATGAATGAATGAATGAATAATAAATAATAGATAAATAAATAAAATATATAAATGAATAAAAATATAGATAAATGTATGAAATAATAAGTGAATAAATAGATAAATAAACAATAAATAAATAACAGTAAAAACAAAAACATAGGAAAAAACAAAAACAAAAAATAATAAGAAACAAAAATAAGAAACATGTTCACAAGGAGAGAGAGAGAAAAAAAATGGAAAAGAACACATTGTCAAGAATCAACAAGAGATGTTTGAATAAATGAATAAATAAATAAAACTTTGCAAAACAAGACAGTATGAAACGTCACTCCAATCTTTGCATATTCAGGGGACACAGCATGACAAAAGGACGTTATTCGCTACTTTTTCTGTCTTTCCCCCAATGACTTTCTTTCTTTTCTTTGTTTTTATTTATTTATATATTTTGTTAATCCTTTGTGTTTTTCGGTTCAGTTTTTGGTCTTCCTTTTGTTTGTATTTCTCTTTTTTTCATTCTTTTCTCTTTCTTTTCATTTCTACTGTTTTCATTTTTCTTTTGTTTCTTTAGTCTTTCTTTGTTTTTATATTTTTCATTTTTTCTGTTTTTGTTTTCCTTTCTGACATTTTTATTTGTTTGTTTGTGTTCTCTTATTATTTTCTTCCCTGCTTTGTCGTT
>NW_020868571.1:456055-461055 GCF_003789085.1 Penaeus vannamei
TCTCGCTTTCTGTGAATCTACTTCTCTTGCTCTCTCACTTTATGTCTATATACTTCTCTCTCTCTCTCTCTCTCTCTCTCTCTCTCTCTCTCTCTCTCTCTCTCTCTCTCTCTCTCTCTCTCTCTCTCTCTCTCTCTCTCTCTCTCTCTCTCTCTCTCTCTCTCTCTCTCTCTCTCTCTCTCTCTCTTCTCTCTCTTCTCTCTCTCTCTTCTCTCTTCTCTCTGCTCTCTCTTCTCTCTCTCTCTCTCTCTCTCTCCCTCTGTCTGTCTGGTCTGTCTGTCTCTCTCTCTCTCTCTCTCTCTCTTCTCTCTCTCTCTCTCTCTCTCTTCTCTCTCTCTCTCTCTCTCTCTCTCTCTCTCTCTCTTTCGTTATTCCACATATTTTCTCCTTCCTTTCTCCGTACACATAAACTTGTCTCCTGTCCTATCCCTCCATCTATCTGTCAGTCGATCTGAATATAACTTTAAGTGGAAAATCACTTTTAGTTGTCAATGATACTTCAGGAGATTCAAGTCACACTTGAAATGGAACGATGGAGTATACAATGTTTGTATGTGTGTGTGTATGTGTGTGTGTATGTGCGTGTGTGTGTGCAAGTGACAAACGTTTAGGGAGGAACGTTTGACAATGGTCAGATGTCAACACGGGGAGAGTGTTGTAAAAAGTTTCTTTATTTGATTTTCTCTATTCTTTGTTATCATCATTCTTTTTTCTGGACTTTTTTCCCCTTCCTCTTTGCTTCTTTCTTTCTCTATTTTAACTTCTTTTCTACTCCTTCTTTGAATTGGAATTTAGGGGGACGGATGGAGACTAAAGTGTGCAAACATGTCATCCTCATCCTTCTATGATCACACTCAGTATACATCACCATCATCATCATTATCATATTGTCATCACATCATAATCCTCATCGTCTTCCTCATACTCCATTTCTCTCTCCACCTCCCCCACTTCTTTCCCCTCCCCCCCCTCCCCTCCCCGTTTTCCATCCTTTCTCCTTCCCCACTCTTTTTCCTCTCTCCCTCCAACTCCACTTCCCCCTTTCTCCTTCCCCCTCCCCTTCCCCCTCTCCCCCTCTTCCTCCCCTTCCCCATCATTTCTCCCATCCCCCTCCCCCTTTTCCCTCGCACTTCCTTCCCATCTTTCCCCTTCCTCCCCTTTTCCTATCCCACTTTCCCTTTTCCCCTCATCCTCCCCCTCCCACTCCCCTTCCCTCCCACCTCCTAGACAAAACACATCATGATCAACACCTAACGATAGAAAAAGAAATCAAACGCAACCCCCCCCCAATAAAAAAAAAAAAAATATATATATATATATATATATAATATATATATATATATATATATATTTATATATATAATAATATATATAATAATAATAATAATAATAAAGAATAGTAATAATAATAAAATAAAATAAATAATAATAATAACAAAAAAATGAAACAGCCCTCATCAACGACCCGCCGTGACCCCATTACCAGCTCGACCTCGCACGACCCAGTATGTGAATCATCATCGCCCACACGTCATTTATCTTCCCCACAGAATGTAATGAAAGGGAAGATGTTCAAAAGACGCAAGAATGTCAATGAACTTTGCAATTGAGCGAGAAACGAAATGCCGCTGGGAGTCTTTGGCCTAATCTGCTTCTGTTTACTGGCAATGTCATTATTAATATTACTACCATTATTTCATTATTATTTATAATCGTTATCATTATTATTATTCATCATCATCATTTCATTATTATTATTATATCATTTGTTATTGTATTCATCATATTATATTATTTTATTATTATTGTTACTATTGTTACTACGTTATTATTAGTGTTACTATTTAATCATTACCATATTTTATTACTATTATATATTATTTTAATTTTATCAACAATTATAATAAATTATTATATTATTATCATTATTTTCTATATTATTACCATAATCGCTATTATATCATCATCATCACCATTTTCATCATCATCATCATCATCATAATGATATTGATGAAGACGACGACGATGATGATGAAAATGAAAAAGAAGAAAAAGAAAGAAAGAAAGAAAGAAGAAAAAAAGAATTCATACGAAAAAGGAGAATGAAGCTCCTTTTCGCTCATCGCAACGTACCTTTGTTCCGGGAAGAGTTTGAATCCCATAAATCATTCTCAACGTCTGGTGTTTACTTTTTCTTTCTTTGTCTTTTTTTCTTTTTTTCTTTCTTTATTTCTTTTTCTTTCTTTGTTTTTTCTTTCTTTGTCTTTTTATTCTTTGCTTTTTTTTTCTTTCTCGTATTTTCTTTGTCATTTTTCTTTTTCTTTCTTTCATTCTTTGTCTGTTTTCTTTTTCTTTAATTCTTTGTTTTTTTTTCTTTCTTTCTTTGTCTTTTTTTCTTTTTTTTCTTTCTTTTCTTTATTAGTCATTTTTTTTTTTTCTTTTTTTTCATTCTTTGTCTCTTTTTTTTTCTTTTTCTTTCTTTCTTTCTTTTTTTCTTTTCTTTCTCTAATTCTGTCTTTTTTTTCTTACGTTTGTGTGTTTTTTTTTTTTTTTTTTACTATTATTCGTTTCTATTTTCCTCTTATCATTTCTATTTTTCTCTCTCGAACATTCTTGTAATTTTACGTTTTCTTTTCTGTATTTTCCCGATTTTTTTCATTTTATTTTATCTATATATTCTTTTCATTTCCTTAATAAACCTTTTTTTTTCCGTCTCATATTGTTATGCTTTTTCCTTTTCCTTTTTCTTTTCATTTCCTCCTCTTTTTCATTACTCTTCTTCTTTTTCCTTTCTCTTGTCCCCAACTTTTTTTTAACATGAATTTAGCATTTCATCATATTTATGCTTTTATATATAAAAATAAAACAACACCAGAGTAACAGAACAACAACAAACAAACAAAGAAAAAGAGAAAAAAAAGACGAAGCAAAGAAGAATAAGACAACAGAGTAACAGAACAACAACAAACAAACAAACGAAAAAAGAAAAAGAAAAACGAAGCACCAAACAAGAAGAAGACAACAACGGAATAACGACAGACCACCAGCAATAATAGAAGTAATAAAATCAGTAAAGCATTGTCTCAGGATGATGAATTAACTTTATAATGGCCGTGAAGGAAGCAATAAATTCAAGATGCTGCCGACTGGAAGAGACTGAAGCACAGTGTTCTCTTTGTTTGTTTTGCTTCCTTTGTATTTCATTTAGGAAAAGGTTATCGTTATTTTTTTAGGGGAAGGATGTGGCAATGGTCGTAATGTATGTATGGAAGGGTGAATGTATGTAGGTATTTAAGTGTGTGGGAGTGTGTGGTTTTGTGTGTGGCTGTGAGTGTTGTTTTGTGTGTTGTGTGTGTTGTGTGTGTTTGTGTGTCTGTGTTTGTTTGTGTGTGTGCGTGTGTCTCTGTGTTTATGTGTCTGTGAGTGTTTTTTTTTTTTTTTTTTGCTTTGTGTGTTGTGTGTGCTTGTTGTGTGTGTATGCGAGTGTGTTTACATTTAGGTGTGTTTGTGTACGAGTGCTGCTATTGCACGAACGTATGTATAAATATCACTGTATAAAATTATCCTGCCCCATTCATTATACGTCAGCGCCTAAAGCAAACAAACAAATAAGCAAAATAATAATAATAATAATAATAACAATAATAATAATAATATTAAGAAGAAGAACAGAATAATAACAACAACAACAACAACAACAACAACAACAACAACAACAACAAGAGCAAGAAGAAAACACCACCGATCGGACCTAGCAGTACCTGTTGGACCTTCCATAATTCCCGCATCCCGGCTATCCCTCGAGTCATCAATCCCGGACGGTTCCATCTTCCACGACTCCTCACCAAAAATTCCGCCAACTTTGACCCCTCCAGCTCTTCGGACGACCGCACCGAGAGAGCAACGACATCTTAAGAACGTCTTTATCACATCATTTCTTCAATCCCCGTGCACCGGCGGGAGGATCTGCGGTTCTTATAAACTTGTAAGCCTTCACGACGCTGCCGTCAATCTTAGGGCTTTGAAAGGGGCAACTTGGCTTGGAGAAAAACTGGGTCTCGGGATCGATGCCAAGGCGAGAGAGCGAGAGAGTACCTATCTGATGGACGAGTTTGAGGAAGTTTTTTTTTATTGCGTCGGTCAACTTGGGAATAATAAAAAGAGGGAAAAGGCGAGAAAATATGGTTGTATTTTTGTCTGGTACTCATGGTCGCAGCTAATTGTAAATTTATAAAAGTTTAAAAATATGATTTAGCAGCTTGATTCGGGAGCGTCGTCCTCTTCTGTGAATGTTTAATTACGTAATTTGAGAAACATCAGCTATGTTTTGCAGAGAGAAGCAGAAGACAGACACATACACAGACACACACATACACGCACACACACACACACACACACACACACACACACACACACACACACACACACACACACACACACACACTCACCACTCTCTCTCTCTCTCTCTCTCTCTCTCTCTCTTTCTCTGTCTCTCACATACACACATACACACTACCACACACATGCACACACACACACACCACATATATATAGATATATATGTAGATAGATAGATAGTATACATTGGTAGATATATAGAAGAAACTTAGGTATATAAACAAGGAAACAAATAGGCAGAGAAGGAGGTAAATATCTAAAATGTATATTCAATAATCTACAACTTTTTTAGTCTACTTCATGTCTCTTTCACCCCGTTTCTTTTTATCTCTATTTCCCTCTTCGTAGACCTAAATTGGAAATATTGATTGAAAGAAATAACCATAAATCACTTTCAATTATTTGCGATCATAAGAATCCCCTCATTATCCGTCACACAACTCGATTCCATTCTGTGAGTACAAAGCGAGAGCGATCCATTCAAGTCTGATAACTTTCAATTAAAACTGAAATGATCTTCATCACATCGCGGATGGAAAATACAAATCATTACGGAGAAATTTCAACACAGAGGGTCTAGATTACTTGCCTGGAGGAGATTC
>NW_020868571.1:468555-483555 GCF_003789085.1 Penaeus vannamei
TTTTTTTCTTTTTTTTTCTTCCTCTTTTACACTGTGTGATATGTATGATCCACAAGTCTAACGTTCAAAAATATTGAAAACGTTTCAAATAGAGGATTTAATGTAGAACTTATGATGTTTCACTTGCTTTTTGCAGTAATGATAAATTTACGAAGTTGGAAGGGAAATTAAGAAATCAAAAAGCAAAATGTATCATGATGTCCAAAATAACACAGCCCTACAATTTTAGATATAACTTAATACAAAACACACGTGCGTGTGTGTGTATGTGTACGTGTGCGTGCATATGAATATTCATATATATATTAGATATTATATATATTATATACATGTATATATACACACATACATATATGCATGTATATATATATATATATATATATATATATATATATATATATATATATATATATATATATATATTTATATTTATACATACATACATACACATATGTTTGTGTGTGTATGTACATACACAAACACATAGATACATACTACATTACATATATATATATATATATATATATATATATATATATATATATATATATATATACGCAATATTTATCTCGAAAAACAAATCTACATGAGTATCTTTTTTATAGAAAGATGAAAAATTCACCTTTCCTCATTTAAAAAAACGCTGTCTAAGGACATACTCAGGGTTATTTTTACATGTGAAAAGGGATACTAATGACAAACTTGTGTCTGCTTTGTACCCTGTTGAGGTTCTTCGCCGACGAGGCAGTTCCATATATGGTGCTGCGGGATGCCATTTTCTTCTCCAGAAAGGAATTGAAAGAGAGAGAGAAAGAGAGAGAGAGAGAGAGAGGGAAAGAGGAAAGAGGGAAAGGAGAGGGAAGGACGAGAGAGAGAGAGAGAGAGAGAGAGAGAGAAGAGAGAGAGAGAGAGAGAGAGAGAGAGAGAGAGAGAGAGAGAGAGAGAGAGAGAGAGAGAGAGAGAGAAGAGAGAGAGAGAGAGAGAGGCAGAGAAGAGAGAGAGAGAGAGAGAAGAGAGAGAGAGAGAGAGAGAGAAGAGAGAGAGGAGAGAGAGAGGGAAAAAACAGAGAGAGAAAGAGAGAGAGAAAAAACAGAGAGAAAGAGAGAGAGAGAGGGAAAAACAGAGAGAGAGAGAGAGAGAGAGAGAGAGAGAGAGAGAGAGAGAGAGATAAGCACGTAGACAAAGAGGAAGAGCAAGACAATTAGGGAGGAAGGGACAGTCCTGTTAAGCGATATCATGGTTTACATTGCAAGAACTTCCGTAAACACAGTTCTAATATTCTGTTTTACTCAAACTGTTTTCTCGTGAGCGCTGTTACAATAATAAGATGGTATGTTTAGTTAATGAGGGAGGGAGTGAATGAGAGAGAGAGAGGAGAGAGAGAGAGAGAGAGAGAGAGAGAGAGAGAGAGAGAGAGAGAGAGAGAGAGAGAGGGGGGGGGAGGGATAGGATAGAGACAGAGATAGATATCGAGATAAAGATAAATATAAAAGACAGTGATGGATATATATATATATATATATATATATATATATATATATATATATTATATATATATATATATATATATATATATTATATATATATATATATATATATATATATATATATATATATATATATATATATATATATTAATTGATAGATAGATCGATAGTTAGATAGATAGATAGATAGACAGACAGACAGACAAAGCGTTAATTAGTGAAGCGCAGTATGTACCTGAATACGGAGAAGAGTGTGTGAGTCTGCATATATTCCCTTAATCCCCGGCCCCATATTCCCATACAGTGGCCTGGCGGAGAAACAGCGTTGCATAAATGAGGTGTGTCTATGAATATAAATCCGAAGACAGTTCCCCCTTCCCTTTAAGGAGATATGAGAAGAGAAGAGGAAAAGAAGAAGGAAAAAGAGAGACGAGAAGAAAAGAGCGAGGATGTTTAGAAGGAATAGGAGCCACTGATTGGGAGATCGAAAAGGGAAATATTGGATAGGTTATCTTTATGCGAAAGAAACACAACGCAATGACTGTATCAAGCGTCTGCTCCCTTATCCTAATGATGTTTTTTTTAATTGGCTCGCATTACTGTACGCGGCTGGGTAACGTGATTGTGCATTTCCTTTCTGTTCTCTAGGAAATACTGTATGTACGTGGTCAAGGACACACCTATACACAAACATGAATTATTTAAAGAGCAGTAGAAATCTTTTCTATTTTCAATTCTTTTTGTACTTTTTTGTTAATGAATTTACCGTTTTCTCGGGATATAAATAACTTTTTCTTTTCTTTTCTTCTTTTCTTTTTCTTTTCTTTCTTTTCTTTCTTCTTTTTTTTTTTTTCTTCTTTTCTCTTCTTTTCTTTTTCTTCTTCTTCCATGTTTCTTAAGCCAGTTTTGAAAAACAGCCTGTGTATCTGATACAAAGTGTCTAATTTCCCAAGACGGAAAATAATGGTGCTTGCTATAATGAGCTATTTTGTCTTAGTCAGTTTAAACCAAGATGAATTTTATAAGTTCACATTTGTTATCCGGAAATGTTTTGGGATGAGCCTATCAGCGTCTTGAAATAGGAGAATTGTGCGGTTAAAGTTATGCATGTATGTGCAAGGTTGAGAGAAAAAAGTTTATGATATTGAATAATTGCTGTATAGCGGAAAACTTTGGGTAATGCGGTACAAAATATTTTCTTTATTTTAGCCTCAAAGTTGTATTACATTCATATTGATCTTGATGGCTACACATAAATAATCTATCATTACCTTAATAAAAGATATCTGAATTTCCTTAAAACCTTCAAATGCCTTTTAATTGTCATACGCGAACAGTATTATTGCTTTGTATCATAGTCAATCATTAATATCTACAAGTGAAAAAATAATCCTAATTAGAAAGTATTTTGATAAAATGGATATTTTCTTTTTCATCGTCGAGAACCATAACTTTTAGTCTCCACACACTGCATCTCCTTAAAGTCTCAGAACTCATTTCCTGAAACTTCTTGGAAGGAAGAACTGCAGTCAATGTACCGATATAATAAGCCTCTTTTCACACTTTGAGGAAAGCGAACATCTATTTTTTTCTCTCTTTCTTTTTTTTTCTGGTGTAAGTAAATTTGTGAACGTAAGATTGGGCTTTCTGAGTGGAAAACGATGAATTTCGGAAGCAGTAGCGGCCATGGCAGGTCGCGGCAAGAGGTAGTATAACTCGATTTGAGATCATTATAAGTTTTCTCAGTTTAGCTCAGGTAAACTTTTGACATTATATTACAGGGTTCATAGGGCTCTCGGGGGAGCGTCATAGTTTGTAAAAGTTGAGTAATTACCGCGATGGCTTTCATCTTTCGCGAAACTTATCGAGTTGAGGTTTTGGATATTCTTAAAAAAGTAAACATGTGTGTTGGCTAGATTGCCTTGCACGCACCAAGTTTTTATTCTGTTCTTTTTTCCTCTCTCTCTTCCTCTCTTTATTCCATTTTTTTTAAAGAAGAGCGGCACAATTTCTTGGGGTTAATAAGCTAGAAATATTGTTAACTAATATTTTTTTGGTTAGTGATCTACAGATATTACTAATCATTATATTTGATGGAATGAATTTAATTTTAACGAAAGATTTGACTGTTCTGGGATCGACGTTTCAGTACAAACTATCTATTAATTTCATCTGATGAAGACAATATAAAAATAATTCCTAAAATAAAAATATGATTCCTGGACCATTTTAAAGATTTAGTGGCATTCTATACAACCTGCAAAATATTACTGATACTTTCCAGTGCCCAGAAAAGTCACACAAAATTAGATAGATAAAAGAATATGAATTATTCATGTTGTCTTCATCAAAATAATAAATAATAATAAAATAAAATAAAAAAGAGAGAGAAAGAGAGAAGAGAGAGAGAAGAGAGAGAGAGAGAGAGAGAGAGAGAGAGAGAGAGAGAGAGAGAGAGAGAGAGAGAGAGAGAGAGAGAGAAGACAGAGATTATGAAAAAATCGTATATCATTCTCCATGCACTTGTGAAATCATCATTACAGTTGTTTCTATTCCTCTTTTATTACCCTCAATCACTTTACATTCCCATTATTACCGGAGTAGTCATGTTGCTTGGGAGTTCCCGGTAGCAATCACAACAGACCGGACATATTGTTGTTCGTTATCCGGCCGAACCGACATCCGTTATTGCAGAGCTAGACGTCATGTATTGCATTTGCAGCGGAGAGAAGTTGCAAGGAAACGGCCGGGGAGTCTGATCAGAACCGTGTAACCTGTCTTTACAAGGTCAGATGAGGTGTTCTTCGTAAGATTTTAAAATGTAATTGTGATGATGATAGTGATGATTGATGATGGTGAGGATGATGATGATGATCGTGATGGATGATGATGAGATATGTGTGATGATGATGATGGTGGTGGTGAGATGAGGATGATGGTATGGGTGGTGATGGTGATGATAATATGATGATATGATGGTGATGATGATGATGATGACGACGGCGACGGCAACGACGACAATGATGATGATGTTGGTACCAATATAAGTAACAATTATTTTCAACAACGAAAATAATAGTAACATAGATAATCTTTATAAAAAAAATAATAATAAAAATAAAAAAATATATAAAAGCTGGATAAGTCCCATTTCCGGCAGCCACGACGGAATCAGCGCCCGTGTCCTTAAGAAACGTCCATTACTCAAACTTGAAGTGACTGTAGGAAAGTTCAGATGACATCCGACTCTCATCTCAGTTGAAGACGGAAGTCCGGCTCTCTCTCTCTCTCTCTCTCTCTCTCTCTCTCTCTCTCTCTCTCTCTCTCTCTCTCTCTCTCTCTCTCTCTCTCTCTCTCTCTCTCTCTCTCTCTCTCTCTCTCTCTTCTCTCTCTCTCTCTCTCTCTACCTTAGTATACCTCTGCCGGGTGGTAAAGCAAATGGATTTTATCGTGGTTATATGGCTAAGTAGATATGTGTGTGTTTGGGTTTATGTGAAGTGCGTGTGGTCTGTCTGACACACACACACACACACACACACACACACACACACACACACACACACACACACACACACACACACACACACACACACACACACACACACACACACCACACATATATATATGCTCAAGCATATATACACTAATATGCACGCGTATAACACACATACACTCGCATACATATGAACACACACCTACGCCCTCATATACGCACGCACACTGCACACACACACACACACACACACACACACACACACACACACACACACACACACACGTAGAAACAACCGCCAAACATACGTATATATGTTGCACTCCCATGTAGACTGCATATACATCGGTTATGGAAACACATTTGTGAAAATATTGGACGTGCATGGCAGGGTGTGTGCCGGGAGGGTCATGCATGCGTAAGGGGATTTTTTCAGAGCGTGTTGCCCTTTCGTCTACAAGTTTAAAGCTGAAATAACTCGGTGGTCCGGTCTCCACGCCCTTGTCGCGGCCGTCGGCATTTATTAGGTCACAGGGTCAGAGGTCATGCGATTCTACTGTCTAACTTGCTTGATAGCTCGTTTAACTGGTGCTTTGTATGAAAGCTATTATGATTATGTTTTGTATTATTTCCCATAATCTTTACTATCATTGTCATCAATATTTGTTTTTCTTTTATTTGTTTATCTATCTACTTATCGATCTCCTTCGACACTTGTAAACAGCAGTACTAATGGCAATGCTTCTGAATTCTGGAACATAAGCTCTTGCAATATACCGCTGACTGAAAATTTACGAAAAAAAAGAGAGAAAAAAAAACGAAGGAAAAAGAGAGTTATGTGCAGGTGGGTTTCTCTCTTTTTTTCTTTCTTTTGCTTTTTATTTCTGCTTCTTTCATTTCTCTTTTTTATCTTTTAAGCTCCGATCTGGAAGCTGTTGTGATGAGTGAATCCCCGGATCATTCTAGACTTTGAAGAATATTAATTATATGCAAGCTGTCATGTCTGATAATATTGGTAGTGGGCGTTATCAATATATTATATGTAAGTGGGATATGATGTATGTTAATATTTATATTTTGATTAGGAGCCATATCTTTCTCTCTCTTTCTCTCTCTGTTTCTCTCTCTCTCTCTCTCTTTCTCACTCTCTCTCTCTCTCTCTTACGCACACAGTCCCTCTTTCTCTCTCTGTTTATCCATCTATCTCTGTCTATCTCTCTGTGTTTATCACTCTATGTCTGTGGGACTGACTATTTCTGTTTGTCTGCCTGTTTATATATCTGTTTGTCTCCGTCTCTCTCTCTTTCCCTCTTTCTCTGTCTGTCTGTCTGTCTGCTCATCTCTCTCTCTCTCTCTCTCTCTCTCTCTCTCTCCATGTCTACAGACTGATATTTTGGTAGAAATAACCAGTATAGATATATCACAGCGACAAACATATAGTTTGGCTAGCCGTAAAGATAAATAAATAAAATCGTGATCTAAAATCGGCCGTATATCAAATATACAAAAAGTTTAATGTTCACTTCCTTCAGCTTCAACATCACATTCTGCCTGGAACATCCATGTACCGCTTTCGCACACACATTAAATACAGCAAGTTCTCCCAATAGACAGCATGGCTAATTGCATCGTTTGTTATTGCACGTTCCTCTTAATTGTTTAGTGTTCTCTTCAGGTAGGCAGTTGCAAGGGCTGACGGATGCCCGTTCAGACGTAGCCATCAAGAGTAAGAGATACTGAAATATTATGGCTATTTGGGATTTTCATTCCGTCTCTCTGTTTCTGTCTCTTCCTGTTTGGATCTATCTCGTACTGTCTTTCTTTCTTTCATTCTCTCTCTTTCTCTCTTCTTCTTCTTCTTCTTCATCTTCTCCTTCTTCTTCGTCTTTTTCATCATTTTTTTTCTCCTATTCTTCTTTTTCTTCCTCTTCTTTATTTTTCATCTTCTCCTTCTTCTTTTTCATCATCATCATCATCATCTTCTTCTTCCTCCTCATAATCTTTCTTCAAGACATATTCTTTCAAAGACTTCAAAGAGCAGTCGGCGATTTGGCTTAAACTCGAGTACAGAAAAACGCACAAAATTGCAAAGAGAGAGAAAGAAAAAACTTGAAAATCCGTGGCCATTGAAGCCGCAAAGGGGGAAGGCGGCGAAGGAGGCCAACGTGAGGCGCAAGAAATGGCCGAGCTGCGCGTCCTCCGAGAGAATAGGAGAGGAAATGAAGCCGCTGAGGAAGTCGTCAAAATTGGATGGCTGAGGGACGCGGAGGGGAGGGGGAAGGAGGGGTGGGGGGGGTCGTGATGTGGTCGCGGGAGGTGGGGGTGGGGGTGGGAGGGGGGGGGGCAAGTGTTCGTTGGGGTAGGGATGGATACGGTTGTTCACGGGGGTAATGGGTGCTAATATGGATGCCCTCGCCGCTTTGGTGTATTGATATGATGCTGGCTTATATAGCTGTGTGTGTGTGTGTGTGTGTGTGTGTGTGTGTGTGTGTGTGTGTGTGTGTGTGTGTGTGTGTGATCTAATGCTCTAACCACTGGATCATCACGGCGGCCATAAATGTGTGTGTGTGTGCGTATGTGTATGTTTATTTTTATATACACACCTACGTACACATACTACACACGCAATCACACACACACACACACACACACACACACACACACACACACACACACTACGCGGATCAAGAGATGTCCATGTACACTATATCTGATAATAACTACATGGAAAATAACAATACACTGAAAAAAAAACTACTATTTATAAAGAAACTTTTTTTAACACTGACAACTCCCACCTAGGTTGGACCCTTTCTCTTCTATTTCTTCATCAGAAAGGTCGCTTCTCTAACCTTTTGTAAATCTGAAGTTATTGCTCTTGTAAGGTACGCTCCCTTGTTCGCTATAAATCTACATCACTTTAATAAAAAAAGAAAGAAAGAATAACTTTTGCATCTTCCACCTGTATTCAAAATTATATTTACGGTGTTGATTAATAATATCAGAAATCATCCTCCTTCGTGACTACGTGAGCTAATAGCTACTATGAAAACAGTAGCATTACTAGACTCAAATAGTGAATTACTGTCTTATGTATGGTAAAAACCATAGCAAAACAATATCTAGAACAATAACGAAGATAATGATAATGATTATTGATATTATTGTTGTTATGAAACCAGCTATGATGAGGTTAAGGATATTATTTACTGTCACCATCAACTAACAAACCGAATTTCATCAGTAAACGTCCAGCATGTTTGCAATTTGCGAAGGCCGCACCAATTTATCCTCATGAAATGTTGCAAAAATTCAGCTGACAGGGAGAATATAGGGGCTATTCCATTAGCCGAGTACCAAAGCCCTCTCATTTATATGACTTTGTTGTTGTTGGAGCTTGGTTTTCTTGAGTCCACCCTTTCAACTGGCCTTTGCTGAAAAGAAAACGCGATGCTTTAGAGCGTAAACAAGGGTGGCCCCCTCGATCGTTATTATTTTTTATTTTTTTTATTTTTATATATATATATCTCTTGGTACTTTTAATCAAGACTAAAAAATGTGACAGATATTCGGAAATCGTATATATTGTTTTATTTATTTATTTTATTATTATTATTTTATTTTTTTTTAAGGGATTTCGTTTTCTCTGCGGAAAAAAAACTTGAGTGATGTGCTTCCTTGTTAATTAAACTATAAATAGTCTAAAAAAAGCGAGGTCCTTTTTTTTCTCTCTCTCTGTCTCGCTTTACCATTGTGTACGTTACTCTGCAGTTCACCAATTAGCGTTGCCAATGGATGGACGGTGAGCTTCGACTCTTGCATCCAAAACATCCCTATTTTGCCCTCTGGTCCATTTACTCTCCCTCGTCTAGGACCTGTTGTCACAGCTGGTGAAATTCACACCCAAGCTGTATGGCATTGTTTTTTTATGGACATATGCTTTGCGCGTACACATATGTATGTATACATGTAGAGTACTACGGATGTGAATGTAATCCCTATTTCTCTTCTCTCTCTGTCTGTCTGTCTGTCTGTCCTACAAAGAAAGGGAGTGACTGATAAATAGCTAAATTAGTTATATGTTTCACTGATTATTTCCAACAACAACAACAACAACAACAAAAACATTATAGATCTTCTCTTGCAAATTTTTATCAAAACATCTTTTTCTTTCCTTCCGAATGTTAGACAGTAACTTTCTATGTAATCAATTCTTGTTATGTTTTGTGTTTACGAATTATGATTGAAGGTTGTTCGACACACACACACGTGTTTGTTTAAATACACAACCATTCCTAGAAATATGAATGTTTGATGAATATAACGAGTTTGCTAGATAATCTCTTAAAAAAAAAAAAAAAATTGTTAGGACACAGGATCAGCAATATTACAAAAACAATACTGAATTTCAATGCCTAAATTAATCCTAAGTTAAAAAAAAAAAAGTCAAGCACAAAAAAATAGTGTTTTCCTTCCTGGTTAAGTGAAATACGAGCTTGCTAGCATTAATACTGATCGATCTTAGCATAAAACACACGGTTTTTATTGCATCAAATTGCAGACTTTCAGAGACGATGGAATTAATACTTTACAACCACTCTTCGTTCTCCCACATGTAATTAACACGGAGTTACCTCATAAACAAAGCACTTCATTACACGCCTGAACACTCACTCGTTGCCACCAGAAAAGAAGAAAAGGAAGATAAAGAAAAATAATAATAATAAGAAGAAGAAAAAGAAGAAGGGGGAGAAGTAGAGGTAGAAGTAAAAGAGAAAAAAACAACAACTGAGAAATACATGATCTGTGGTTCGTCCTGGAGAGCCACAGAAGAACGACTGCTTGTCCTTCGTTGCTCCTTCGTTCCTGGCGATCTTGGAGGACCGTAAAAGACGAAGGCAAGAGGGTGGTTATTGCCCTGAAGCTCAGTCGTGGCCTCAAAGCTTAGCATTTACTTGTCCCTTATTGCATTTGGGTGTTCATTAGTTTGCAATTAAGTGATCTGAACGAGCGCTTTAAGGAGCAGGAGTGGGATCGTTCAAATGCAAGGGAGGAGGATCACGTGGGTCTTACTTAAATGTTATTCGCACACACACAGATCTCTTTATTTATAGGAAGAAATGTTTGGAATAAATATATACTTACATACATACATACATATTATATATATGTGTGTGTCTGTGAATCCCCGTTTACGAAGGACGCTGCGAATTCCGAAACGCGCATTTTTGTAAGGTTTATAGTGTGCTTGGCTATCTATTTGTATATCTTCTCTCGGCATTTAATTCTGATGAATGCTTGCACATTTCTAATTTACATACACACAAACAGGCGCTCTAATTAACAGACATACTCAGCACAGGTACATATATGTATATACATAAATGCATCTATTGAAGATAGACAAACAAATATATAGATAGATTAGATAATGCTTCCTGTACATTAGTTCATGATATTTCACATAAAGGTTAGCGCCACCATTTCATTCTGCTTGTCACAGCATAACAGTAATTAACCTGTCTGCGACGTATTGACATATTGCCCACTTGATCAATTTTCAAGCAACTCTGCTTGGACAAATAGACCCAATATGTTCAATAGGTATCAGGTTATATGGTATCGATGCCACTGAATTTATTTCACGGTAAAGGTTCAATCATATCCATAGTAGAGTAACAAGCAACATATTGGACCTAGGTATAGCACCGATACAAAATATGAAGCTCTCATGTATAAGAGAATAGGAGTAAAATGAAATTCCATTTCTCCTGTTAGATGGAAACTGCAGTTGGATATGTTGTGAATGATATTAACCGTCTTTCTGATATTAGATAATAGTTACCAGTAGCAGCATTGTTAGACGCAAATAGTAACCTACTATTTGGTAATCATAATCGTAATGGTAATGATGATGGTGATGATGATGATAATAATAGCAAAACATCAACATTAATAACAATAATAAAGATAATAATAATGATTATTAGTATCATTGTTATCAACTGGCTATAATGAGGATCAGGATATTATTTTCAGTCAGCATGAACTAACAAACCGAATTTCATCAGTAAACGTCCAGCATGTTTGCAATTTGCGAAGGCCGCACCAATTTATCCTCATGAAATGTTGCAAAAATTCAGCTGACAGGGAGAATATAGGGGCTATTCCATTAGCCGAGTACCAAAGCCCTCTCATTTATATGACTTTGTTGTTGTTGGAGCTTGGTTTTCTTGAGTCCACCCTTTCAACTGGCCTTTGCTGAAGAGAAAACGCGATGCTTTAGAGCGTAAACAAGGGTGGCCCCCCTCGATCGTTATTATTTTTATTTTTTCTCATATCTCTTGGTACTTTTAATCAAGACTAAAAAATGTGACAGATATTCGGAAATCGTATATATTGTTTTATTTATTTATTTTATTATTATTATTATTATTTTAAGGGATTTCGTTTTCTCTGCGGAAAAAAAAAACTTGAGTGATGTGCTTCCTTGTTGATTAAAGTATAAATACTCTAAAAAAGCGAGGTCCTTTTTTTCTCTCTCTGTCTCTGTCTCGCTTTACCATTGTGTACGTTACTCTGCAGTTCACCAATTAGCGTTGCCAATGGATGGACAGTGAGTTTCGACTCTTGCATCCAAAACATCCCTATTCTGCCCTCTGGTCCATTTACTCTCCCTCGTCTAGGACCTGTTGTCACAGCTGGTGAAATTCACACCCAAGCTGTATTGCATTGTTTTTTATGGACATATGCTTTGCGCGTACACATATGTATGTATACATGTAGAGTACTACAGATGTGAATGTAATCCCTATTTCTCTTCCCTCTCTGTTTGTCTCTGTCTGTCTGTTTGTCTGTCTGTCTATCTGTCCTACAAAGAAAGGGAGTGACTGATAAATAGCTAAATTAGTTATATGTTTCACTGATTATTTCCAACAACGACAAAAACAAAAACATTATAGATCTTCTCTAGCAAATTTTTATTAAAACATCTTTTTCTTTCCTTCCGAATGTTAGACAGTAACTTTCTATGTAATAAATTCTTGTTAAATTTTGTGTTTACAAATTGTGATTGAAGGTTGTTCGACACACACACGTTTGTGTAAATACACAACCATTCCTAGAAATATGAATGTTTGATGAATATAACGAGTTTGCTAGATAATCTCTTAAAAAAAAAAAAAAATTGTTAGGACACAGGATCAGCAATATTACAAAAACAATACTGAATTTCAATGCCTAAATTAATCTTAAGTTAAAAAAAAAAAAGTCAAGCACAAAAAAATAGTGTTTTTCTTCCTGGTTGAGTGAAATACGAGCTTGCTAGCATTAATACTGATCGATCTTAGCATAAAACACACGGCGGTTTTTATTGCATCAAATTGCAGACTTTCAGAGACGATGGAATTAATACTTTACAACCACTCTTCGTTCTCCCACATGTAATTAACACGGAGTTACCTCATAAACAAAGCACTTCATTACACGCCTGAACAACCACTCGTTGCCACCAGAAAAGAAGAAAAGGAAGATAAAGAAAAACAATAATAATAATAAGAAGAAAAAGAAGAAGGGGGAGAAGTAGAGGCAGAAGTAAAAGTAGAAAAAAACAACAACTAAGAAATACATGCTCTGTGGTTCGTCCTGGAGAGCCACAGAAGAACGACTGCTTGTCCCTCGTTGCTCTTTCGTTCTTCGCGATCTGAGAGGACCGTAAAAGACGAAGGCAAGAGGGTGGTTATTGCCCTGAAGCTCAGTCGTGGCCTCAAAGCTTAGCATTTACTTGTCCCTTATTGCATTTGGGTGTTCATTAGTTTGCAATTAAGTGATCTGAACGAGCGCTTTAAGGAGCAGGAGTGGGATCGTTCAAATGCAAGGGAGGAGGATCACGTGGGTCTTACTTAAATGTTATTCGCACACACACAGAGATCTTTACTTAGAGGAAGAAATGTTTGGAATAAATATATACATACATACATATACATATATACATACATACATATATATGATTGTGTGTGTGTCTGCGAATCCCCGTTTACGAAGGACGCTGCGAATTCCGAAATGCGCATTTTTGTAAGGCTATCTATTTGTATATCTTCTTTCGATATTTAATTCTGATGAATGCTTGCACATCACATCAAACAGGCGCTCTAATTAACAGACATACTCAACACAGGTACATATATGTATATACATAACTGCATCTATTGAAGATAGACAAACAAATATATAGATAGATTAGATAATGCATCCTGTACATTAGTTCCTGATATTTCACATAAAGGTTAGCGCCACCATTTCATTCTGCTTGTCACAGCATAACAGTAATTAACCTGTCTGCGACGTATTGACATATTGCCCACTTGATCAATTTTCAAGCAACTCTGCTTGGACAAATAGACCCAATATGTTCAATAGGTATCAGGTTATATGGTATCGATGCCACTGAATTTATTTCACGGTAAAGGTTCAATCATATCCATAGTAGAGTAACAAGCAACATATTGGACCTAGGTATAGCACCGATACAAAATATGAAGCTCTCATGTATAAGAGAATAGGAGTAAAATGAAATTCCATTTCTCCTATTAGATGGAAACTGCAGTTGTTGTGAATGATATTTACCGTCTTTCTGATATTAGATAATAGTTACCAGTAGCAGCATTGTTAGACGCAAATAGTAACCTACTATTTGGTAATCATAATAGAAATGGTAATGATGATGGTGATGATGATGATGATAATAGCAAAAAATCAACATTAATAACAATAGTAAAGATAATAATAATGATTATTAGTATCATTGTTATCAACTGGCTATAATGAGGATCAGGATATTATTTTCAGTCAGCATGAACTAACAAACCGAATTTCATCAGTAAACGTCCAGCATGTTTGCAATTTGCGAAGGCCGCACCAATTTATCCTCATGAAATGTTGCAAAAATTCAGCTGACAGGGAGAATATAGGGGCTATTCCATTAGCCGAGTACCAAAGCCCTCTCATTTATATGACTATGTTGGTGCTGGAGCTACGTTTTCTTGAGTCCACCCTTTCAACTGGCCTTTGCTGAAGAGAAAACGCGATGCTTTATTGCGTAAACAAAGGACCTTTAATTTTTTATTTTTTTTTTTTTTTTTTTTACTTTTACAAAATTATAAATCAAGACCCGAAAATGTGACATATATCCGGAAGTCGTGTATTTTCTATTTTTTCAGAGATTATTCGTTAACTATAAAAATTATGAGTGATGTGCTCCATTGTTGATTAAAGTACATGTAGAAATTATGGACAGTTATTTCTCTAAAACTTGAGGTAATTTAGGTCTGTCTCTCTCTCTCTCTCTCTCTCTCTCTCTCTCTCTCTCTCTCTCTCTCTCTCTCTCTCTCTCTCTCTCTCTCTCTCTCTCTCTCTCTCTCTCCTTTCTCGTCTCACTCCTTCCCCAAAGAAAGGGAGTGACTAATTAATCACTAATTTAGCTATTTGTATCACTGATTATTTCCAACTTAAAAAAAAAAAAAAAAAAAAAACGTTTTAGATACTGTCTTGCAAATTTTAATTAAAATTCATCTTTTTCCTTCCTTCCGAATGTCAGGCTGTGAGTTCCTGTATCTTGTTTTTTTCACAATTTATGATAATTGAAATTGTTCGACGCGCGCGCAACACACATATATATATATATATATATATATATATATATATATATATATATATATATATATATATATATATATATATATATATATATATGTGTGTGTGTGTGTGTGTGTGTGTGTGTGTGTGTGTGTGTGTGTTGTGTGTGTGTGTGTGTGTGTGTGATGTACATACGTGGTAAACAAGGGGAACAAAACCAGTGTCAATTTGCTTCCTTGGGTCAACGATCCAACGGTTGCACTAATAATTAGAATTGATGAAATGCGAGTCTAGATATTATTTGATTATCAGCTTGCTTGTCGAAGCCTTGTCCTCGCTCACGACACGATTCAATTCCGAAACCAATATCCGCGCGTGTATGTGTAT
>NW_020868571.1:518555-523555 GCF_003789085.1 Penaeus vannamei
GAAAAGGATATATATGATAATAGAACAGCTGACACGTACCAAGAGAAGACGACTGGTGCTTCTCCTGTCCAGCTGTTTGCTTTGATTAACTTAGTGTATTTAGATAGCATTTATGTTTCTCTATTATAAACAAATGCAAGGAATGCGTCTAGGTAGGTGGTGCTTTGGTTCCGCTTCGTTTCAAATTTCTCTCTCAACGTTTGGTTTCACTTGACATTTAGCTGATATTCCCCCTTGTCTATTAGATGACCCGTTTAGTTTTAAGGGCAAATATATTAGGTAAATACAACACAACAACATAGTAAAAGATAATGTTATTACAAAATATCTGTATAGTATATATAATATATATATATATAATATATATATAATATAATATATATTATAATATATAAATATGTATATATATATACCACACACAGCACACCCCACACAACTGTGTATGAGTGTGTTTTATGTGTAATGTGTCTGAAGCTACGTCGATCAGCATTCCAAGACGCCTCCTCGCGGCCCTCCTCTTATCTCACAGCACGAAGGAAGACAGTAGAAAGAGAGAAGAAGAGAAGGATGAAGTGCGAAGAGTGAAAGAGAAGGGAAGAAAAATGAAAGGATAGAACTATATATAGAGAGGAGGAGGGAGAGAGAGAGAGAGATGAGAACCAGAGAGCAGACAGACAGACAGAGAGAGAGAGAGAGAGAGAGGAGATGCCGAGTAGAGAGGTAGGAAGAAAAAAACAAAAGAGTTAAAAGAATTGCAATTTGAAACCAAAGAGAGAAGTGAGAAAACTACAAGAGAACAAGAGGGAGAATGGCAAAAGAAAAGGGACATAGAGAATAATAAAAAGGAGGGGAGAAGTGAAAAGATACAGGAAAGTAAAGAAGACAAAGAAAGAGAGAATAGAAGGGGAGAAACAAAGGCAAAAACATGGGCAGAGAAAGACAGAAAGTAGTGAAGCATAGGGTGAGAGGAGAAGTAGGGGGAATATATAAAGAGATGAAAATAGAGGAAAAGAGAAAGGAGAGAAAGAAGAGAAGAAGCAGAGAGAGAGCAAGAGCGAGAGAGAGGAGAGAGAGAGAGGAGAGAGAGAGAGAGAGAGAGAGAGAGAGAGAGAGAGAGAGAGAGAGAAAGAGCAGAGACAGAGATAGAAGAGAGAGAGAGAGAGAGAGAGAGAGAGAGAGAGAGAGAGAGAGGAAGGGAGATTATATATATTAATAATATATATATAATATATGAATATAGAGAGAGAGAGAGAGAAGAGAGAGAGAGAGAGAGAGAGAGAGAGAGAGAGAGAAGAGAGAGAGAGAGAGAGAGAGAGAGAGATAGACGAGAGAGAGAGAGAGAGAAACAGACACGGCAGAAAGAGAGAGAGAGAAGAACTCACAGACACAGACAGAAAGAGAGAGAAGACAGAGCAACAGGACGAGGACGGGACACATCTGAAGGCTAATTGGCTAAGTATCTGACTGACCGAAGACAAATTCTCTCTTGGCATCCCGGCCGCCGAGATACCGATGATTGATGAGTTGCAACACCTCCCCTGACGCTGTCATCAGCCGCTGCAACGCCGTGGACAGTCTCGACATTCGCAATTTGCAATATACGTTGGGGATGATCATTTGTCCTTTGTTTAAGAGGGGGATTGGGTTGGATTTCATGATTTTTTAATTTTTTTTTTTTAGTCTCGTCTGTTTGATTTCTGTTTTTTTTTTTTTTTTTTTATGTCTATTACTGCTGTCTTCTGTCTTGTCGTCTATCTCATTCTTCTCTTCCTCTCTCTCTCTCTCTGTCCTCTGTCTCTTTGTACGCTATTTTTTATCTCATTCTTCTTCTTCCTCTTCTCTAGCTCTCTCTCGATATCTCTCTCTCTCTTCTCTCTTCGATCTCTCTCTCTCTCGTACCTCTTATCCTCTCTTCAACGCTCGTTACTCTCTTAATACTCTTACTATCCTATATATCTCTCTATCTCTTTTTTTTCTTTTTTTCTTTTCGTTTTTTTTTCTTTTATTCTTTCTTATTTTTTTATTTTTTTTTTATCTTTTTTTTATTTGCTTTTTCTTCTCTCTCTCATCTCCCTAATATCAACTTCTCTTAATCTCCTTTTTTCGCTCTCCTCTTACCTACTATCTCTTCCTCTCTCTCTGTCGACCTCTTATTTCAATTTATTCATCTTTTCTGCTAACGGTGCTTTCTTTCGCTCTCTATCTCTTCTACAAATTCTTACTCTCTTCTGCGCGATCATCTTGAATTCTATTCCTTCTCCTGTGCTCTTATCTAGGTCCATCATCATCTCTCTATCTCTCTATCTCGTCGTATCTCTATCCTTCTTCATCTTCTACTCAATATCGTGACTCTTATTCATCTCCTCTCTCTTCTCCTTATCTCTATCTCTCTATCTCTCTACCTCGATATAATTAATTCGCGTCATAAATATATTATTCACTGACTCGCACACTAACTTAAATCCAACAGAATACACTTAGTTATACAAAGATTCCAAAGTATATATAAATAAATATATTTGTGATTTTTCGGACAAACACTCGCAGTACAATGTCAACGCACGCGAACTTCTTGTCGTGATCAGCAGTTCGGGTTGATGTAGTGGTGGGATCGATGATGTGTGTATTTGTTGTTGTGTGTGTGAGTGTTTTTGTATATCGTGTTCTTGGGTACAGCTTTGTAGGTGCTGGTTTTATTAAGAGTTTGGTTTTGTGTTAATTGGTCCCGAGGGAGGAGCTATGGTTGTGTCATTCAACAAGTTTAGTCTTTAACTTTTGCCAGTCCATTGATGCCCGTAAAGTCGTGCGGGTGTTCTTCGTTCCTGTTGTTTTTCTCCTTTGAATCACATTCTCCCTCGATCAGTTCTTGCTTCTTCTCTGTCTCTGTCTGTCCCTGTCTGTCTGTCTGTCTGTCTGTCTGTCCTGTCTATGCTTTCTCCGTGTCTCGCTCCGGCTATCCTATGCTGTATGTCTATTCATTCATTATTCCTGATAGTACACGTTTAATATCACGACAAGCCTCTCTCTCTCACCCGTACAATCTCATCACTCATCTCTAATTCATTCAATCTTTTCATATTAGTAGTTTTACTACTATACATTAATACTATATATACCATATCATTAATTTATTTATAGAACTATCGGTTAGTAATATATCGGTATATTTATTGACATTACTTATATCAGGGAGGGGGGAAAGGAGAGGAGAGGAGGAGAGGAGGAGGAAGAGGAGAAGAGAGAGAGGGAAAGGGGAATAAGGGGAGGTTTGGGAGGAGTAAAGAATAGGAGGGGTGAGGAGAGAAGAGAGGAGGGTGAGAGAAGGGGTGCGCAAAGATTTAGTGAGAACATGCAAAGTGGGAGAGAGGCTGCAAGGGAGCATAGCTACATTACCATGATCTAGTGGGTTACCGGGCAAATGGATCCCCAAGCGGAGGGGAGGGGGACAGGGGAAGGGAGGGGGACAGGGAGGGGAGGGGAGAGGAGAAAATAAGTAGGAGAATGTGGAAGGGGGAAGGGGCGACGTGGGTACCCTATGCGAGACCACCGGCGCATGTGCCCTGGGGAAGGGCTGATCTGGGCCCTGGACGAAAGGAGAGGGAAAGTGCTCGAGAGGAGAAATCGAAATGAGAGAGAGAGAGAGAGAGCAGTGATGAAGAGAAGAGCCTTCCGACGTGAGGATGACGAGAGATGATGAGAGGCACCACGCGAGCCAAGGGAGGGTGGGAGCAAAAGAGTGAACCTCAGGATGTACAATAAGAGAGCAAGCAATAGCACGCAGAGAGTCACAGAAAGAGATACTAGACATAAAGAGAAAGAAACCTGAACATGAACAGAGAGAGGAAAAAAAGAAAGAGAAAAAAAACGCGACGAATGAGTAGATGAAAGAAAGAGAAAGAGAAAGAAAACGCCTACAATAGAGAGAGAAAGAAAAGAAGAAAAAAAAAAACGCAAATGAGAGAAGAAGAGAGAGGGAAATTAAAGCGTAACAAACCCATCCGCACGCACGTGACAACCCACCGAGGCGTGGGCCGGCCCTTCTTCCCACCACAAACCCCAACACACCCCCAACCCCACACCGCATTCTCAGCCACTCTCACACCTTCCAGCGACCTTTCCTGTGACCCTGAGCTGCCCGCTCCCGGCCGGAGTGTTCCACCCACCCACGCATCCCGTTCTTCTATATACAATAGTAAAAGCTATTATCCAGGTGCTCAGCTCGCTAAACTCCCGTGAGACTAAGTCACAGAAGGCGAACAACACTAGTCGTGAGTCAGCGCACGGCGCGAGATGACTCCTTAAGCGGTGGACTTATATTAAATCCTAGCACTAGTATAAGAGAACGCATGAAGTGTCTTAAATTCTACCTGATTCTGTCATTTTCGGAATAGTATTCAGCTTATTGAGAGATCACTAGAGGATTTATTGCGATAGGGGTCAGGCGGGCGGTGTGGGGGTAGGGTGGGGGGTATAGTATGGGAGAGTGTGGATATGTGTAGGGGGTAGGAGACGTATAGTAGTAGGGTGAGGTGGAGTGTAGGTATTGTGAGTGAGATTGTAGTTACGGAGAGGTTATGGGTGATGGGTGGAAGAGGGGTATAGTTGGGGGGTATATAGTATATACATATCGATATATATATATACAGGGGGGAGTATAAGGTATATTTATATATGGGTAGTATGAAGGTGAGTTATATGTAGGTGAGGTATATAATAGGTAGGGTATAAGGGGAAGATATATATTTATATATTATAATATAAATAGTATTAGTAGTTAGGTAAGGAAGTAAAGGGAGTGGTTTATATATGTGAGGTGATGGGTATATATGGTATTATATATTGTTGAGTATGGTATATAATGGCGGGGGGATGATGTGTTGATTTACGGGAGTGGTAGTGAGTCAGTTTATGTAGGTTCCATAATTCTAAATTACGATTATTTATTATCATTAACTTAACGCAATGTATTAGCTGAGGCGAGTTTGATTAAGGAACATAAT
>NW_020868571.1:536055-538555 GCF_003789085.1 Penaeus vannamei
AAACCGGTTCAAAGTAAAACGAGTGAGGTAGGAGAGGCAGGATGCTGGAGAAGAGGAAACGGAGGTAGGAAAGGGGATGCTACAGAGAGAGAGAGAGGAAGGTACAGATTCTTTCCCCTCGAATGCTCATCCATTCCATTTTACCATTATTTTCCCATCACCATCTTCCTCTTGTTTATCTTTGATATATGATGATCTAAGACTAAGATAGAATTTCTCTATATACCTTTTTCTCTTCTCTATATACCTTTCTCTCTTCTCTATATACCTTTTTCTCTTCTCTATATATCTTCTCTATATACTCTTCTCTATTACCTCTTCTCTATATACCTTTTTCTCTTCTCTATACACCTTTCTCTTCTCTATATACCTTTTTCTCTCTATATACCTTATCTCTTCTCATATACTTTCTCTTCTCTATATACCTTTCTCTCTTCTCTATATTTTCTCTTCTCTATATACCTTTCTCTCTTCTCTATATACCTTTTTCTCTTCTCTATATACTCTTTTCTCTTCTCTATATACCTTTCTCTCTTCTCTATATACCTTTTTCTCTTCTCTATATACCTTTCTCTCTCTCTTCTCTATATACCTTTTTCTCTTCTCTATATAATTTCGTTCTCTCTCTCTATATACCTTTTCTCTTCTCTATAATACCTTTCTCTCTTCTTCTATATACCTTTCTCTCTCTCTATATACTTTTTCTCTTCTCTATATACTTTCTCTCTTCTCTATAATACTTTTCTCTTCTCTATATACCTTTCTCTCTTCTCTATATACCTTTCTCTCTTCTCTATATACCTTTTTCTCTTCTCTATATACCTTTCTCTCTTTCTCTATATACCTTTCTTCTTCTCTATATACCTCTCTTTCTCTATATACTCTATATATCTCTACTTTTTCTCTTCTCTATATACCTTTCTCTCTTCTCCTATATACCTCTCTTCTCTATATACCTTTCTCTCTTCTCTATATACCTTATATCTTTCTCTCTTCTCTATATACTTCTCTATAATACCTTTCTCTCTTCTCTATTACCTTTGCTCTACCTTTCTCTTCTCTATAATAACCTTCTGCTATATACTCTTTCTCTCTTCTCTATATACCTTCTCTTTCCTCTTCTCTAATATACCTTTTCTCTTCTCTATATACTCTATATACCTTTCTCTTCTCTATATAACTCTATATACTCTCTATATACTACTTCTCTATATCTGTCTCTCTTCTCTATATAATATAATATTTTTCTCTTCTCTATATATTTTTCTCTTCCGCTTCTCTATATACCTCTCTCCCTATATACCTTTCTCTCTTCTCTATATACCTTTTTCTCTTCTCTATATACCTTTCTCTCTTCTCTTTCTCTTCTAGTTCTTCTTTGTTGTGTTCGTATCTTAACAGGGTTCATGCAGGTCCTTAGAGAATCATGGAAAATTATGGTAAATAAAATTGAAAATCCCAGACATGGAATATCACGTAATCTTTTTTTCAAGCCTGGAAAAGCATGACAATTTAGTATTTACGTCTTGAAAGAATTAAGTCTGGCTTAGATTGAATTCTATTTTTTCAAGTTATATTCTGAGAAAGTCTACAGAAAGAAAGGAAAATTGAGGTAGTTGAACGAAAAGTTGAAATATTACATAGCCTAAATTTATACATGCTGATCAATTAAAAGCCATTAGTCCCTGAAGTATCAATAAACCAGTCAATGGAATTACAGTCAATGTACATCTTGTAAAGGGATATATCTATCGTGAATATGGATCTAATGTTCAGACAACTTTGAAAAGTCATGAAAAAATGCCAAAACCTTTGGAAAGTCACGGAAAATTGATACCAAAAAGTGTACGAACCCTGTCTCGACCTTCAGAGATTTCGTTACCGACCATTCGGCGCGCACAGGACCGAAAGGAAAGGCGGTCACTCCCACGTTTCTCTTTATCTCTCTCTCTCTCTCTCTCTCTCTCTCTCTCTCTCTCTCTCTCTCTATATATATATAATATATATATATATATATATATATATATATATATATATATATATATGATATATATATCGATCTATCTCTATTTATTCCCCCTATTCTTCTTAGTGATTCTTCTTAGCGCACAGAAACTAAAAGGAAAGGCGGTCACTGCCGCTCTCTCTCTCTCTCTCTGTCTCTCTCTCTCTCTCTCTCTCTCTCTCTCTCTCTCTCTCCTCTCCTCTCTCTCTCTCTCTCTCTCTCTCTCTCTCTCTCTCTCTCTCTCTCCTCTCTCTCTCTCTCTCTCTCTCTCTCTCTCTCTCTCCCTTCCTCTCTCTCTCTTCTCTCTCCTCTCTCCTCCTCCCTCTCTCTCCTCCCCTCCCCCCTTTCTCTCTCTCTCTTTCTTTCTCTTTCTCTCTTCTTCTCCCTCTCCCTCTCCTGTCTATCTATCGATTTCTATCAATCTATCTATTCTATTCATTCCGCCTATTCTTCTTAGTGATTTAAAGTCTATGGGACGAGTAAAAATACAGAAAA
>NW_020868571.1:551055-553555 GCF_003789085.1 Penaeus vannamei
CTACGTGTCTGTTTGTTTGTATGTGTTTGTTTGTGGTGGTTTTAGTGTGATAAGGATGTTTGTGAGACGATTTTTTTTTCTAGATAACTAAGGTAAAAATGCATGCATCTGCGAACCGCTTTCCATTCAATGTTTATTATTATTACTTTACAGTTCATAGTCATATGCTCAAACATTTTTGATCTGCCATTGAACATCGAAGCATATTTTTGTTTATACTTATTTTCATATAAAAAATGACACATTCAGTATAATTATGTGACACGTATATTTTTATTATTATTACTTTACAGTTCATTGTCATATGCTCAAACATTTTTGATCCGCCATTGAACATCGAAGCATATTTTTTATATCATTATTTCTTATATATATATAAATGACACATTCAGCATATCTCTATGACACATTTATTTTTATCATTATCATTATTACTTTACAGTTCATTGCCATATGCTCATATGATCCGCCATTGAACATCGAAGCATATTTTTATATATCATTATTTCTTATATATAAAAACGACACATTCAGCATATCTCTGTGACACATTCCTTTTTATAATTATCATTATTACTTTACAGTTCATTCTAGCTTAGTGTGTATCTATCCTTTGCATTCTCCTTTCTCGAATTCCATATAAGGGCGTAAAGTGCCTCTGTCTCCCCTTTCTAAGCTACGTTTGTAAAACTTTTTAAATGGATCAATTCAGAGCAAGATCAAGGTACCTGTCTGAATGGGAGGCAGTTTAACACGGAGACAAGCAGGGGCGAAAAACATGTCTAAATCCTTGTTTTGAAAGGATTTTGTAGTCCCGAAATCTTCCTCTTGTTCTTTCTTTACTTTAAAACAAAAGTGGTAGTTGTAAAGAAGCATGGGATTTTTTTTTTTTTTTTTGTAACATTATAACACAAGAACAAATGCTACTACTTCTACTACAAATACCATTACTACTATTACTACTGCTAATTCTACTACTACTACTGTTACTACTACTACTACTAGCGATAATACTGATAATGATAATAATACCACTACTGCTACTGCTACTACTACTATTACTACTACCACCACCACTACTACAACTACTGTTACAATGACTACTATTACAATTACCACTACTACAACCAATCATCATCATCATCACTTTTCCCTTCTTCCTCTTTACATATATCATTCACTCCTTTCTTTCCACTCCTTCCTTTTTTCATCTTACTATTCCATCCTTTAATTATCTTTATCTTGTTCCCACCGTTTGCACTTTCATTCCTCTCCCCTTACCCCGCTTCTTGTCTAAACCTCGGCTTACAAAGATCACTTCACCTGAGATAACATTGCAGACAATCGAGCCACGCAAAGTCACTTCATTTTTCCGGATATCAGGGAAGGAGTTATCTTTGTTGTTTGAAAGTCATTTCTACATTTTTTCGATATTTCATTGGGTAATTTTTGTTTTCCTCATTGTTAAGAAGTTATTGTAAGCTATAATATATATAAATATGTTTATATATTCAAGATGCATATCCATAATGAAATCTATATCTACTTATCTATCTATATCTATCTGTCTATCTATGCATACATACATACATAAATAAATACATACATACATATATACATTCATACGTATATACATACATATAAATATAACAACATACATACATACATACATACATACATACATATACATACATTACATACATACATACATACATACATACATACATACATACATACATACATACATACATGCATACAACATACACATACATACATTACATACATACATACATACATACATACATAATACATTACATACATACATGCCACATAACATGCACATGTACATACATACATACATACCTACATCCATCCATTAGCTGTGTACTTGTTATGGCATCCGGGACATACCATTCGGAAACCAACCCTATATTATTGCTATACATGTGTCTTTCTTGACAACATATATATTCAACAGCAAGTTATAGAGAGGATATAGAAGAATTTCTATTGAAAGAGAAAAGAATGAGTGAGGGTGATGTAGATTGATGGATAGAGTAATAGATAGATAGAGAGAGAGAGAGAGAGAGAGAGAGAGAGAGAGAGAGAGAGAGAGAGAGAGAGGAGAGAGAGAGAGAGAGAGAGAGAGAGAGAGAGAGAGAGAGAGGAGACAGACAGACAGAGACAGAGAGAGACAGAGACAGAGAGAGAGAGAGAGACAGACAGACAGAAGACAGACAGACAGAGAGACAGACAGACAGACAGACAGACAGACAGACAGACAGACAGACAACAGATAACAAACAGACAGAAAGACAGACAACAGATAACAAACAGACAGACAGACTGAGAGAGAGAGAGAAACGGGCAGACATAGACAGACAAACAGACAGACAGAGAAACAGAGGCACAAAGCGACCGACAAGCAGAGGCCTAAAACCATCCCTATATAAGTGCCATACATGTCTTTCCCCTTAGCTACCGGATCGTGAAAAGAAAC
>NW_020868571.1:563555-568555 GCF_003789085.1 Penaeus vannamei
TCTCTCTCTCTCTCTCTCTCTCTCTCTCTCTCTCTCTCTCTCTCTCTCTTACTAGTCACTAAATCAAGGAATGATTATCAAAAAAACAAAGCTCCTGTTTGTTTCTTAGTCCTGAGGTAATGTAAAAAAAAAAAAAAAAAAAAAAAAAAAAAAAAAAAAACATACACTCGCCTCCAAGATATGCTGAGAAAAGTGCTGGAAATAAAAGAACTAATGTTGAGTCAGCCATTAACTTATCATCATAGCTGTTGATAGCTATAAGTCGGGTCAGCCGATATTGTTTGTTTGTCTATGTGCACTAACTCGTGTGTCTGTTATCACATAATTATCATTCTTTTCATCATACTTTGAGTACCCAACGCTGCAAATATTTTCCTTTTCTTAATGAAGCTAAGAAACATCAATGAAACCAAAGGCAAATTCGACGTCAGTGCCAATGCCAAAGGTCGTATCAGTGTAACTGTATCTACCACAGACATTCACAGAATACATTTCAATTCCGAGATGTAATTCGTCCTGAAATAAGATAAAAAGGTACGAGAAAGGAGAAGACGAAGAAAAAAAACAAAAAAAGTGCAAGTACAACTTTTTACAAACTACCACAAAAGCAAAGTATTCAACCCATAAACATACATAACTTTAAGGAATGCTGAGCGTAGAGGGTACAAAGTCGAACGAAAAAGAGACAACGGAAGCCGAGCAGTCCAGGAGAGGCAACGTGGGAGAGGCAAGGAAACGTCGCCTTTATCTAGGTAATGTAGAAGCAGCCTTTTCCCTCCTTTCCCTTTTCCTTTTCCCTTTTCCCCTTTTCCTTGGACTCGTGTGTTTGGCTCCATGGCGTCAGAAGCACACCCGATACGTAAGGAAACGGAGAATAGAAGAGAGGAGGATAAAGATGGATAAAAAGAAAAAAGGGGGGGGGGGTAGGGGTACTGGAAGCATGAATATATGGAGTATGGCGAGGATGATAAATATGAAATAAGAAGAAAGGAGAGTAGGAGTAGTGGAAGCATAAATATGTGGAGTATGGCTGGTCTCAGAGACGCGAGGGAAATGTGCAAGAAGGTCACACGCTCTTGATAGCCGTAGCAGGACGGGGGGGGGGGGTCAAGTGTTGCACGTGACATGGTAGAAGCCAGTCTCCCTTGCCCATGTCTCGTATGTCTTTCCCCTCTCTCGTTTACACCCTACTCCCCCCCCTTTCCCCTCTCTCTTGCATTCCCATATACTTCCTCGCTTTCTCATCTCCTGGTCCTCTCTCTCTCTCTCTCAATCTCATTTCTTCTCTTTCTCTCTCTCTCTCTCTCTCTCTCTCTCTCTCTCTCTCTCTCTCTCTCTCTCTCTCTCTCTCTCTCTCTCTCTCTCTCTCTCTCTCTCTATATATATATATATATATATATATATATATATATATATATATATAATTCTATCTACACCCCTCATCTCTTTACTCTCTTCTATCTATCTCTGTCTCTCTCTACATATCTATCTATTTCTGTCTCTCTCTTTCATGTTTGTCATTGCGTATTATATGTTTGTGCGTATGCTTACTTGCATGGACATGCTTTCATCTTATGCTGTTACAATCCACTATTTAGAATTATCTTTGATTCATGTGGGGATGAAAAGATTTTTTACCGTTGGATAATTTATGCTTGTAAATGCAACAACAATTCGAAGCGTTCTCGCTCCTTGCGTACATAAAATAAGAAAAAGGTAACAGCTAACACGCAATTCTCAACTCTATCCTCTCTTTCTCTCTCTTCCTCTCTCTTTTTCTCTTCCCTCTCTCTTCTCTCTCTCTCTTCTCTCTTGTTTCATCTCTCTCTCTCCTCTCTCTTCTCTCTCTCTCTCTCTTTCTCATCTCTCTCTCTCTCTCTCTCTCTCTCTTCTCTTCTCTCTCTCCTCTCTCTTTTTCTCTTTCTCATCTCTCTCTCTCCCCTCTCTCTCTCTCTCTCTCTCTCTCTCTCTCTCTCTCTCTCTCTCTCTCTCTCTCTCTCTCTCTCTCTCTCTATCTATCTATCTATCTATATCTATCTATCTTTCTCTTCTCTCTCTCATCTCCTCTCTTTTTATAATTACGATTTATCTTTTACGACATGATTGCCATTCCCTATCCATATCTGTCCTATTACTAGTCACTAAATCAAAGGACGATTATCAAAAAAGACATAGAAGTCATAAGCACCATCAGTGTAACCACATGTCAGATCCCTGCACTCGAGCTAATGGTGAGTGAGCCATTAGCATCAAATTATTGGCTATTATTATGGTCGTTCCTGTTTGTAATTCAGATCAGATCGACGGGTTGTCAATAAAAGCTGATAATGGGTGATTGTGTGTTCTGTTATCGTATTTATTTTTATGATTACAGTTTTGCATTGCATTATCACTATTATTTTTCTTACAGTACCTTTTGGGTGCATTTATGTATGGAGTGTGTTATCCAGTGATGTTTTTGTCTCTTTTATTACATTCTTCTATTTAATTTGCATATGAGAGATCGCACTTTATAATCCAGCTTGAAAATCCATGTGACTCTATACAACAAGCAATCAAAACCAAAGCCAAAACAAGAGCTTAAATAAAATAAAATAAAATAAAATAAAATAAAAGATTTGTGTTGATCCAATCAGTGATTCGACGTCAGTGCCAGTGCCGCGGGTCGTGCCAGCGAACGGTGCCTTTCGCTCTCCTATGAATGCCCTTTCCCATTCATTGATAGGAAAGTTGCTCTTCTTGACCAGGATTTACAGTATACCATTTTTACAGCTATTATAACCTCCAGGTATAAACTCATTTACAGTATTCATTTTTACAGGATGACTCATTTACAGTATAACTCATTTTACAGTATTAAACTCCTTTCATTTTAAACAGTTATAATCATTTTACAGTATAAACTCATTTTACAGCTTATAACTCATTTTACGTATAAACATTTTATTTTACAGTATAACTTCATTTACATTATAAACTCATTTTACAGTATAACTCATTTTCAATATATTATAACTCATTTACAGTATAACTCATTTACAGTATAACTCATTTTACAGTATAACTCATTTCAGTATTGACTCATTTTACAGTATAAAGACTAATTTTACAGTATGACTCATTTTACAGTTAACTTCATTTACAGTATAATCATTTTCAGTTATGATCTTTTACAGTATAACTCATTTACAGTATAACTCTTCATTAACACAGTATAAACTCATTACAGTATAACTCATTACAGTTATAACTCATTTTACAGTTATAACTCATTTACAGTATAACTCATTTTAAAGTATAACTCATTTACAGTATAACTCATTTTTACAGTATAACTCATTTTACAGTATAACTCATTTTACAGTATAACTCATTTACAGTATTAACTCATTTTTACAGTATAACTCATTTTACAGTTAACTCATTTACAGTATAAACTCAATTTACAGTATCTATTTTTACAGTATAACTCATTTACAGTATAACTCATTTATTATAAACTCATACGTATAACTCATTCTACAGTTATAACTCATTTTACAGTATAAACTCATTTTACTCACAGTATAACTCATTTTAACAGTTTACAGTATAACTCATTACCATCATTTTACATATAACTCATTACAGTTCAAGTAAATAACTCATTTTACAGTATAAACTCATTTTACAGTATAACTCATTTACAGTTATAACTCATTTTTACAGTATAACTCATTTACAGTATAACTCATTTACAGTATAACTCATTTTACATATAACTCATTTTACAGTATAACTCATTATTCAGTTAAAACACTCATTACAGTATAACTCATTTTACAGTATAACTCATCATTTACAGTATACCTCATTTTACAGTATAACCATTTCACTATAACTCATTACAGTATAAACTCATTTTACAGTATAACTCATTTACAGTAAACTCATTTTACAGTTATAACTCATTTTACAGTATAACTCATTTTTACAGTTATAACTCATTTTACAGTATAACCTCATTTACAGTATAACTCATTACAGTATAACTCATTTACAGTATAACTCATTTTACAGTATAACTCATTACAGATAACTCATTTTTACAGATATAACTCATTTTACAGTATAAACTCATTTTACAGTATAACTCATTTTACAGTATAACTCATTTACAGTATAACTCATTTACAGTATAACTCTACAGGTATAACTCATTTACAGTATATTTTACAGATAACTCATTTTTACAGTATAACTCATTTTACAGTAACTCATTTTACAGTATAACTCATTTTACAATATGACTCATTTACAGTATAACTCTACAGTATAAATTTTACAGTATAACTCATTTTAAACAGTATAACTCATTTTACAGTATAAACTCATTTTACAGTATTATAACTCATTTTACAGTATAACTCATTTTACAGTATAACTCATTTTCATTTACTCATTTACAGTATAACTCATTTACAGTAAACTCATTTTACAGATATAACTCATTTTACAGTTATAACTCATTTTACAGATAACTCATTTTTAAACATTTATAAACAACTCATTTTAACAGTATAACTCATTTTACAGTATAACTCATTTACAGTATAACTCATTTTACAGTATAAACTCATTTTACAGTATAACTCATTTTACAGTATAACTCATTTTACAGTATAACTCACTCATTTTACAGTATAACTCATTTTACAGTATTAACTCATTTTACAGTATAACTCTTTTACAGTATAACTCATTTTACAGTATAACTCATTTTACAGTATAACTCATTTTACAGTATAACTCATTTACAGTATAACTCATTTTACAGGTAGTTATAACTCATTTTCAGTATAACTCATTTTACAGTATTTTACAGTTAACTCATTTTACAGTATAACTTCTTTTACAGTAAACTCATTTTACAGTACATATAACTCATTTTACAGTATAAACTCATTTTACAGTATATACTCATTTTTACAGTATATTTTACAGTATAACTCATTTTACAG
>NW_020868571.1:591055-593555 GCF_003789085.1 Penaeus vannamei
GTATATACACTTATATATACATTAATCCATACATACATACATGTGTATATTATATAAATATATTTTTTTATTTATCTATCTATTCTATCATGTATAGTATATATATATATATATATATATATTGTATATATAATATATATATATATATTATATATATAATGGGTTATAGATGAGTCCCGTGGGAATCGAATTGCTTATCAGGAGAGAAAACCAACACGGCTGAGAGAGAACTTCATTATTGCAATTGCATAGTTTCGGAGATGCAATCTCCATCATCAGTGCTATAACAAAAAAAAACACAACAAAATTAATTTAAAAATACAAACAAATTATAATACAAATCATACAAACAAATATAATAGAAAACAATATCAAAAGATCGTAAAAACAAGTTGGTGAGCAGTAACAGGTACTAACCAAGCTATAGTTCTTTATAGTTTATATTAAACAGGGTGGTTGCCAGTGGCAGTGTTGTTTAGGCTTGGTTCATTGTTGTCACTCCAATCCAATAACAATGAACCAGAGACTTAACAACACTGCCACTGCAACCACCCTCCGTTTAACACATATAAACTATCAAAAGAGACCCATAGCTTGTTTATAGTACCTTGTTATCTGCCTCACCAAGCTGTTTTTACGATCTTTTTGATATGTTGTTCTCTATCTATATTTGTTTGTGATATTATGTGGATGTATAATTGTTTGTATTTTAAATTAATTGTATTGTTGTGTGTTTTTATTTGTTGTAGGTTATAGTCACTATGATGAGATATGCATTTCTTCTAATTATACACTGATATAATATATACTAAGTTATTAACTTGCTATATATATATAATTATGTAAAGACTCGAATATTTAGCGTACGACATATAGTGGATAGCTATGTATAAAATATATATACATGGTACCTATATACATATTATTATTATGAGCTATTACTAGTATATATATATATAATGAGAATATAGCGTGCTTTGTTGTATTAGTTATAATGTTATGATTACTATTATAGTATACTGTATTAATTATGTACTATAATGGTAGTATACTTAATATATAATATGTTATATTATATATATATTATATATTATATCATAGTATATAATATATATTAGCTATTTATTAATATTATGTATCTATAATAATATAATGAAATATATATAGTATATATTTGTAATATAATATATAATTAAATGAATTATATACTTATATAATGATAATATTAATTATTATCATTAAATGTCCATGAGTAATTAATGATATATATATATATAATCTAATGTTATATTAATGTAATGTAGGTATTATACTCGATTATATGTATTAGGTATGTTTAGTATGTATCATCATTATATGTTATAATTATTATCTAATGATATATAATATTATATATTATAATTATTATATATATTAGTATATTATATGATTTATAGATATATACATATATAATATATATATATATATATATAACTATATATATATGTATATAAAAATATGTGATAAGTTGTATATATGTGTATAATATTATATATATATAGATACATATATACGTACTAATAAATCTATATAGTATGTGTAGTAATATAAGTATATATGTAATATATTATATTTATATTAGTATAACTTAGTATAGAAGTATAAATATAGTATATATATAGCTATACCATATATACTATGTATATATATATATAATATTTATATATAATAGTGTGGTGTGTGTGTGTGTGTGTGCGTGTGTGTGGTGTGTGTGTGTGACCTGTGTGTGTCTACATATGTATGTGTGTATGTGTTTTAAGCACCTGCAATTTTGCCCTGACTGCTTTCTGTTCCCTTTCCCTTTGAACAAATTCGCATCGTTATATCTGTGACGTTATATCAGCTGTCAGATCGCCGTGACTCTAGAAGCACTTTGTCCGTGTTAGCTCCATAATGCATTGCTCGCTCCCATGAAACTCTTTTCTGTTTTTCTGGGAAGACCATTGGTTTTCTGCTTTCCAAAAACAACTGGGCAGATCCCTCTTGTTTTAGCCGAGTTCCCGATATGCTATATAGTCTCTACAAGTCTTCAGTCATTCAGAATAAATGATCTGCAGTGTCAGACACATTGTATTACATACAGTACTTCCCTGGTTATACTAATTTCCATCTGAGTGCAACCTGTGTCATCACATTTCCGAAGGTTTAAGCGTGGAATCGCAGATATTCTTTCTCAGGATTTCCTTCGCTACATATCTATCGAAGATACCCAAGTTATTGCACTTACACTTCTCCACTCCTCTATTAGCACTGTTCTTATCATTATTACTCTTATTAACATTATCATCATCATAATGATTTTTATTTTTACCATCATCATCATCATCTTCCTCATTACCTTCAACCTCATAAGTGTTATCTCCTAACATTGATTATATTGTTTGACTAAAGGCAATACCGTTATTATCATGAACGTTATCAAAATCCCCATTGTTGATATTTTTTTCATTATCATTGTTCG
>NW_020868571.1:608555-628555 GCF_003789085.1 Penaeus vannamei
AAAAACACACATTTCCTGTGACAATAGTGTGAGCTGATAAAAAAAAAAAAAAAAAAAAAAAATCAGATTCCCCATACCTGTACCTAAAACTGCAACGTATATATATATATATATAAAATATAATTGTCGATTTTACCTTTGCAATCACGAAGCAGCAGTGGACACAGAATTAACAGATTAAAGGATCATCAATAGATTCGGTGCAAGATTATCCACTAGGGAGGGGAGGGGAGGAGGGAGGAGGGAGGGGAGAAGAGGGGGAATGGGGGAGTGAGGGGAAGAGGGAGAGGTGGGAGTAAAAGGAAGGAGGGAAGAAGAGGGGGAAGGGTGAGGGAGGGAGAGGAGGAGGAGGGAGGGAGGAGGGGAGGGGGAGAGAGGGGATGGGGAGTGAGGGAGGGAGAGGAGAGGTGGAGTGGATAGGTAAAAGGAAGGAGGAAGGCGAGGAGGGAAGGGGGAGAGGGCGAATGGGGAGTAGGAGGGGGAGGGTGGAGTGGGATAGGTAAAAAGGAAGAGGGGAATGGAGAGGTGGAGAGCAAAAAAAGGAAGGAGAAGGGGAAGGGAGAGATGAGTAAGAAAGGGGGTAAGTATATGAGAAGGAGGAGGAGAAGGATTGATAAGAAGAGGAACAGAGAGGGGAGAAAGGTAAAGGAGAAAGAGGAAGATAGCAAAAGGGGAGAGGAGGAGAGGGGAGCGACAGAGAAGAAAGAACAAGATAGCAAAAGGGGAGAGGAGGAGAGGGGAGCGATAGATAAAAAAAGAAGAAAGGAAAGGGGAAGGATGACAGGTATGAGAGGGAGAGAAAAAGAAGGATGAGTGACAGCTAAGAGGGAAGGGAGGGGATGGGGAAGGGAGAGAGTGACAGGTAAGAACGTGAAGCAAAGGAAAGATTAACGGGTAAAAGAAATAAGGGAGAGAGAGGAGAATAACAGATACGATACAGAACGAAAAGAAGAAGAAGGAAAAATAGGATAGTAGAAAGGGAGATAAAAGGGGAAATCTTTAAGGAAGGATAGGTGCAAAGAGAGAGGATAATGAAAGTAGGATAAACAAAGACACCCGTAAGGAAAGTAAGGAAATGACTTAATTGTACAGGTAGGATAGGCAATATAAGAGAAAAATTGATAAAAAAGAATTAATGTACAGGTAGATAGTCAACGAAAGAGTGTAAGGGAAGAACAGTAAGAAAATGAATTAATGTCACAGATACACAAGGAATAGGATAGAAAACAATAAGGAGAGGATAGGTAAAAAAAGAGGAAAGGGATAGAAAACAGTAGAGGAGAGATAGGTAAAAAGGAGGGAAAAGGAAGAGAAGAGGATAGACAACATTAGAAAATAGAAAAAGAGGAAAAGAAGAGGAAAGGGATAGAAAACAGAAGGAGAGATATAAAAAAGGGGAAAGGACACTCGAGTCGATACGTACGCAGTGATCTCAAACTCACAGCTAACAGCGTAAGAAGTGAAAGATAGTAGGAGAGGCATAGGTAAAAAAGGAAGGTAAAAGAAGTAGGAAAGAAAGAAAACTAGATCAGAGGATAGTAAAAAGAAGTAAAAGAAGAGGAAATGAAGTAGGGAGAGATAGGTAAAAAGAAGGAAAGAAGTACAAAGGGAAAGAAAACTGAGATCAGCTGCTACTCTTGAGCTGGCGTCTTCCTCTAAAACACCTGTACAAAAGTCGCGCTGCATGCATGTTGTTTACGCTCTTTCTGCCCGAAGTTTCGGAAACCCCGCGCACTTGAAAGTTGTTTTTGTTTTGCTTTTTTAATTCATTATTGTACGATTATGATTCAGGTTTTTCTTCTTTGAAGAGAAACTATTATATTCATTATTCACTTAGCCACCATATTCGCGCAGGAGAGTGCCTACTGACATTATGACATACTTTCTAAATGGAAATGTCAAAATCGAGCCCTACAATTAAATACAGAAAGAAAGCTCAAGAGTTAAAATTCAAATAATCTGCGCGACTTTTTTGTTTTAAAAGAAATCGGAATTAATAAAATATCGAAATTTCCAAAAAACGCTCACCGAATAAAAATCATAAATAATGTTAGAAGAGTGCAAATCAAACCGCTACCGGAATTGATATAAATAACAAAAGCAAAAATAATAATAAAGGTATAAAAGAAATAAAAATCAAGAAAAATAATATCCAGGGACGGAGACCTGTCGAAAGAAGATAACCCTAAGACGCAGTACACCACTGCTCATAAGAGAGAAGAGAGAGAAGAAGAAGAGAGACAAGAGTGAAACGAAGAGAAGAATGGAGAAGAGAGAAAGAGAAGAGAGAGAGAGAGAGAAGACGAGAGAGAGAGAGAAAGCTTCGAATGACCTGCAGAGCACTATCAGCATCACGAGAAAACCTAACTACAACTATATGAACAGATCGTAGCCAAGCTTCTCAGGACGGACACACAAACAATACATCAAGAAAAAAAAACAGAAACACGAGAACAGACACAGACTACAGACAGAAGGAAGACAGAGAGAGACCGAAGACAGAAGACAGACGAAACCAGAGAGAGAACCAAGAACAGCGAAAGAAGCGTCTCACCCCCTCACCGCTTCCTATATACATCACCATACCACCGCACTGACTAGGACGTACATCCTCCGCAGGCCTCTCTAACGAAGATCGCAACCATCATCGAGAGGACCCAACGTGAATACGCGTCTACTGTGGTCGACAGATACCTGCAAACGTATTCACCTCACTTCTCTCAGATACTATCCAGTTACCAATCCGTCAGCTAATTTGCACGACACAGTCTACCTCAATGACCGAGTGTACATCTATCACACCGACGGCGACAACTTATGCGGCAAGATGTCTTACTCCACAAATGCACACTCTCCCTCTCTCAATGAGAGAGTTCGCTCTCAAGCCAATCTCTCATAAAGACGACTGGCGCCTGATGAGCTTGCCATCACAAAGTCTGAGACGTATATATGCTATTCAAGTCTCAACGTAGCGGCGCCGAGCATCGTCTCTCTGATGACGCCGTCACCTAACATCCGACACTCTTATAACTCCCTGCTATATCGTGGTGACCGATGCAAACACGTGCCACAGACAAGTCCCTTCTCAGATCCGTCTGAGTCCCAATAATGTCCGATGCCTGGCTCCGCAACACCCATACTCTATCCTCCAATCATTGGCGCGACATTCAGCCCCCCTAACTCATATGGGCACGACGCCTATACACCCCGCAACTCATAGCATAGCCACACTCCACTCCCGCCAACAACAACTACCCGTTACTTGCAGCATAACACACATTCGCTCTCCATCCTCCACGCTACCCTCATACCAACCAGCACTCGTGCCACCAGACGCTCCGTGCATCTACAAGATCACCTGCCCCATCATCGGAGGGAGGAGGAGGGCGGGGAGGAGGAGCGGGAGTCTCCTACCGCATACACGACATGAGCCTACAGCCACTGAACGCCCAGATCGCCTCCACACCGACTGAGAGAGAGAGGTAGGAATGGCTTGCTCGGCGATGGAGAGGAGCGTCCCGAGAGGACTGGAGGCTGGAGGAGTTGAGAGAGGTGCAGGAGGAAGTACAGGGATTGGGGCGGGACGGAGAGGACAAAGAGGTTCTTTTGATGAAAGGAATGCGGCGATTCGTGTCTGGGGTTGTAGGGAGATGAGAGGTGAATGAGGAAAGTCGCGGTGAGAGGAGGAGGAGAGAGAGGAAGAGCCAGGGCGGCTAGGGTGGGTGGAGGGAGAGACTTAGGGGAACGTGTGGGGAGTTGTGCAGGAAGGGCGGGCTGGGGGGCTTGATGAGAGGTGAGAGGCAAGCGCTGGGAAGGGAGCATGAGGTGCGGCAGGCACGCCGGGGAGAGAGCGGTAGAGTGGGAGGTGACGATTAGAGGACAGGAATGAGAGAAGAAGGGAGGATGTGAGGAGCAGAGGGCGAGAAGGAGAGTGGGTAGATGAGGGGGGAGGACGGAGGGAGAACGACGCGAGCTAGGCTGGGGAGTGAAGGGGAGGAGTGGGAGGGAGGGAAGGCCGGGGACGTGGAGTAGAAGGACCTGGGAGGGAGGAGGGGTAGCTGGAAGTTAGATTGGTGATACCGGTAGGGGGGCTGGGGGATAGTGAGCGGGAAGTTGGATCGGTGGCTAGCCCAACCCTATGTGGGGGGCTTGGAGCACGTGCTGGGGATAGGCCGGAGAGAAGGGAGGGCAGGGGGAGAGAGGGAGGTAGAAGTAAGGTTCGAGGCGGCGTAGAGGGGAGATGGGCCACGGAGGCCAGGGGGAGCGAGCGTACGGAGAATCAGGTACAGGTGCGCGGAAGGAGGAGTGTGAGGCAGGAAGAAGCCGGAGGAGTGTAGACGGAGATGTGGGCGATAGGAAGAAGGTACAGGAGGATGGAAGTGAGAAGCAGGACGTGGATAGGACAGATAAGAAGAGGAGGATAGAAGCATGGGGATAGAGAATGTAAGGACGCATGAGGCAGAAGCAGGAGGTGAGTAGAGGTTAGAAGGCATGAAAGAGCAACGAACGGTAGAAATAGATAGGAGGGAATGGGGAGATAGAGATATGGAAGATAAGCAATAGAGGGCGCAAAGGAGGCTGTAGAGAATGGAATAAGAAAGAAAAAGAAGAGAGCAAGAGAGAAAGAGGAGAAAAAGAGAGACGGATAGGAAAGATAAGAGAAGAGAGGAAGAAGGAGGAACAGGGAAAGCCGAAATGAAAAACAATAATGAGAGGAGGAAAGAAGGATGATGTGTTGGGAAGCAGAGAAGAGAGGAGCACGGTAAGGTATGATAAAACAGACGACACGGCAAGAGGAAGAAGAGAGGGACTCAGAGACAGAGAAGAAGGTAAACCTTAGAAGACGGCCAACACAACACTGATAGTAAGAGCGCCCGAAAGAGAACAGGGCCCAAGGCAAGACGCAGAACGCCGAGAGCATCAAAGACGCCAGCAGTGTGCACGCGAGGAAACACCAGGGCCAAGGGCAAGAGACAGCCGAGAACCAAGGAAATCAAGAGCGAAATAGAGACACTGAGGAGGACGAGCACTAATGCAATCACCACCTCGAATAACCTCAGACACCTCCCGAGGGCACGGAGTCGCAAACCGACAGAGCGCACCAGGCACCACACAAGACCCGACGGCCCGCTTGACTTAACAGCCATACGCATACCCGTCCTCGATACAGCACCCCACCCACCCCCCCCCCGCCACCCCGACCCCAATCCCCCTCCCCCCCAACCCCCTGCCCACACAAATCATCGCATCACCACCCGCGCCGGACCGCCCCACTGTCAAGACGACCTCCATCCGCGAAAACCCCCAACCCAAACAGAGAGCAGCATCAAGACACACCGAGAGAGAGACCGACCGACACAGAGACGAGAGACGAGACAGACCGAAGAGACGAGAGACTATAGATAGAGAAGAGAACAGGCCACCCGATGAACCTCCACCCGAGCGCCCCCCCCCCCCCGCCCCCCCGCCCACCCCCCACTCCCACACATACACTCCACCACCCAAATAATCACACGATATAACCATATGAAAGTAAGACAAGAACATAGAAAAAGAAAATGACTTATTAAAACATAACAACATATAGAGATGAAGAAAAGATAAAATGCAACACACACACACTCAAAAATATATCAAACTACAGAGATAGAAGATAACACTAACATGAATAACAAGATATATAAAGTAGAAGAGATATAAATGTGGGTGAAGTAAGACCTCCCCCCCCCCTCAAAAATATATCAAATAGAGAATATATATAAAAGAGAGATAACTAAAAAAGAATAAGTAATATAAGATAACAGCGCCTGCACCCCGCCCAAACAATCATAGATACAACAAAGGAAAGATATCTTAGTAATATAGTTTATATATCGATCAAAAGATAAATTAACGAGGCGGATACGAAATCAAAAAATATAGATAATAAAATGGAAACAATAGACAGATCTGCCCCCCCACCCCCACCCCCCCCACGCCTCCCGTCTACCAGTCGAACACACACAAGTCCAGTAACTCACGATCAACTGACAACACACACTCACTCCGTACAACGACACTTAAGATCGACGCCCATGTAGAAATAAGGAATAGGCGATAAAAGATAGCAGAAAAAATCGAAATAACAAGGAACAACTTGAGAGATAACCCCCCTCCCACCACGCCCCACCCCACTACAGCCTACCACCCCACCCTCCTTCCAAGAAACAATACATCGGCGAAATCAGTAAAGTGAAAATAGTTATTAGAGGAGTATACTCACTAATTAATATATAAACGCTGATAATGTGATCATGAGATACATAGACTTCACTACGAATGAAAGATATCGATAATATACAGAGACCATACCCACCCCCCACTCCCCACCATAATCCCACCCACCCCCACCCCAACCCACCCATCCACCGCACAGACCCTCCCGGCCGACCACTTCTCTACGAACATCATCTAATCGTATAGATCATCCCACTCAAACAGTAAAAAATATAGCAGATAGATAAACAATGAACGATAACATACGCTGAACGACATATATCACCCATGATATCCCACCCACCTCCCCCCCCTCCGCCACCCCCCTACCGTCATCTCCCCATCTCCGCCCCACCCCCTCGACTCTGCGCGCACCCCTCTCCGTCAGCGTTCTGCTCTTCTTCACCCACCATCCATACAGCTCTTCGTCAACACTCAGCAGCAGCAGCGCGTATCTGCTACAATCGGTACAATAAATACATCTCGCACGTATTCGTCTCGCGACAAGATGATAAGGTTCGCTCACGTGAGACGCTATCCCCTCTGACTCTCACATAAGATACCCATCTGTAGACTCTTCTCTATATCTCACACACACTACAGCTCTAAGCTAATAAGTGAGAATCTCCTGCTCTTTCTATATATCTTAGACACTATGTATGTGCTCATCTATATACTGAGACTATCATAGCATAATATATGCTGACATACTTCGTCTCTTCAGTGTACTCACATATACGGACTACACTACTCGAATACTCTCACAGCCACTATAATCTGACGTACACATTCAACTACAGTAGCGTGAGACGCGCGACTTCATCTATACTACATCATTCGATTCGCCGCCACCATTCAGAGACACTCATACTTGTCACTAATCTCATCTCGCCGCCCCCTCCCAACTAGTCCACGGAGCTCCAATCAGTAGCTACTCATCTATCTATCTATTATCTCTATATCAATCTATACTAGACTCATCAGGGCCCGCTACACTGCTGGCTACCGTGTTCCGATATGCGGACTCGCTGCTGTATCGGCATCGCTATCAACTCATATGATCTACGTCACAGCACGGTCACTTCACGACTCGATGTCACAACAGTCTAACTAACACCCGCTACAACACGACTCACGCCCCGCCCTCCCCCTGAACGCGCTCACTCTCGCCTTAAAGATCGCTCTGCACGGCGACCTCGCGACCACTAGTCAGACCACAACACTCGCTCTCAAGCCATACTTACCCATCCTATCCTCGGCATCTCTGTCGGCAATCTCGACGCCCCTTCTCGTACGACGTCGCACTCGATAGCGATCTAACTCATGGCTACAATCTTCTACTAGACTCTCATATCGTGTCAAAAAGTCTCAGTCTCGACCCCTCCTTAAGAGACAACTCTACGTCAAGCATCTAAAAGACTTCCAAATAACATGTACGACATTCAGCGTTGCTATCCTGCCTCAGTTGAAGGCCTATACGCTACATCGCCTATAATCATCGTCTCGCTCTAGTGCTCGAATCTACACGATCGACTCCCAAGTCGCACAAGAAACTCTCATGCAGCGGCGTCATACCCGACCGACGAGAAAACAAAGAACCCCACCCTATACCAAAAAAAAAAAAAACAAAACCAAACAAATAACGACCCCCCCCAGCCCCCAAAAAAAAACCCCCCCCCCTCCCCACCGCCCCCTCCCCCCCCACTCTCCTCTACTCTCCCCCAGCCTCACCTATCAGCTCATCCTTCTCCGCTCCTCCCCATCTCTCTCATGTTCGCTCTCCTCTCCTCCCCTTCAGCCTCTCTTTTTCTCTCTTACGCTCCCCCTACCGCCCAGTCCCGCCCTGTATTCTCCGCCGCGTACCCTCTCCCTTGCTCCTCACGTCTCTGCTCTACCGCATACTCGTCTTGAAGCCGCTCCTCTCAGCCGCGACCATTAGCCGCCGCGCTCCTCAGTCTTCACCGCTCGCCCTCGCTCTCCTTTCTCGTCGCATCCCTGTCCTGTCTGCTAACTCTACCATCTCATCTCTTCTCTTCCCTTCTCTCGCTCTCTCTCTTTCTCCTCTATCTCTCTCCTCTCTCCACCTCTCTGTCTGCATCTCTCTCCGCCCTTCTCCTCTCTCTTCTCTCCTCCTCCTCCTCTCCGTTCCCTCTCCGATACCCTTGCTCTGCTCCACACTCTCCTTCTCTCCTCTCTTTTTTCCTCATCTCTCTCTCCTCCCTGTCCTGCGCTCTCTCACCGTCCTCTCTCCCTCTCTCTCTCCCTATCTCGCTCCCTGCTCTCCAGCTCCTCTCTCTCCTATCTCTCCCTCCTATCTCTCTCTCCTCTCTCTCCTCTCTCCTTCTCCCTCCTCTCTCTCTCACCTCTCTTTCTCCCTTTCCTCCTGTCCCCTTCCCTTCCTCCTGCACTCTCCTCCTCCCTCCCCTCACCCTCCTTCCTCCCTCTCTCCCCCGCCCTCTCCCTCCCCTCCTCCTCTCTCTCCTTTTGTCTCCTCGCTGTATCCTCTCTCCCTCTCCCCCATTCTCCCATCGCTCTCCCCTCGACAGTCCTCCTCTCCCTCAGCTTATCACTTTTCCTCTCTCTCTCTCCCTCCATCCCTCTACTCCTTCACTTCCTCCCTCTCCCGTCTCTCAACGTCTCCCGTCTCGCTCTCTCTCTCTCTCCTCGTCCTCCCCATTTCTGTCCTGTCTTTAAGTCTTCTCATCTTCTCTCTCTCCTCTTCCTTCTTTCTCTCTCCTTCCTCTCTCCTCTCTCTTCTGCTCTCTCTCTCGCTCCCCCTGCCCTACTGTAGTGGTCCTCCTCCCCCTCCTCCCCTGCCTCCTCTTCATCCTTCCGGCATCCGCTTCGACACCCCAAACTCTAGTCTTAAAAAAATCTGACATTCCCCTACCACCCTCTCTACATCCTCGTCCTATCCTCTCCACCGGACTGCTCTTGCGCGCACAGCCCCGACCGCCTCATCGCACTCTCTCGACCACGCACTGCGCCGAAAATGGTTTCATATCTGTGAAAATATGGTTATTAGAACTCTCTACTTGTGCGGTTTGCGCGCTCTCTCTCGCTCGCATTATAAGATAACCATAAATAGCAAATATATGATGTGAAAAAGCACAAACATACCTATATTTTCTAGCCTTTAGGGTGGATTACCGCCCCACGTGACGAAGACACACTAAATAACAACTCTCACGGATGCTGCCATGACGGAACCTCTGCCTCCAACGGACACGCGTAACTCTTCTTTTCAGATTTCGTCCCTCTCTCTCTCACCCTCAAATATCAACATACCTTAATCAATAATCATGTAATCAAAGACCCCTACTGCACCCGCCCCCCCTACCTACTTCACCCCTACACTACACTCATACATATATCTGCTGTGTGCCTCTCACCCCTACCATTCACCCCCTATACCTAGTATATCTCTACTATACTGCATATATATATATTATCTACTACCTACCCCCCCCCCCTACTCTCAACCCCTACCTCTATACCGCCTATATATATCATAGTATACACACACACACACACAACACACCACACGCACACCACAACCACACACCCCACACCACCACCCACCCACACCACACACACACACCCACCACACACACCCACACACCACCACCCCCACCACCTCACTCACCCTATCCTCTTATATACTATATAATTTATATGTATATAATAGTATATAATATATATATATATAGTTATATATATATATATATATTGTGTTGTGTGTGTGTGTGTGTGCGTGATGTGTGCTGTGTGTATTTGTGTGTGTGTGTGTATGTGTGTGGCTGTATGTGTGTATGTGTTTGTGTGTTTGTTTGATATGTATGTGTGTGGTGTGTGTGTGTGGTGTGTTTTTGTGTGTGATATATGTATGTTTTGTGTGGAGGTCCTGTGTGTGTGTGTTTGTGTTGTGACTTTGTGCTTATTGTGTGTGATTGTGTCTGTGTGTGTTTGTGTGTGTGTGTGTGTGTGTCGTGTTTGTGTGGTAGTGTGTGTGTGTTTGTGTTTGTGTGTGTAGTTGTGTGTGTGCTGTGTGTGTGTGCAACAGGAACGACGAAGAAGGGCAAGAAACACACGCAATGCATATTCGTGTGTTTTTCTTGCCCTTCCCTTCGTTGTTCCTGTTGCAGTGTGTGTGTGTGTGTGTCATTTTGTGTTGATATTGTGTGTTATAGACAGACTGTTGGCGAGAAGAATGCATTGAGAGAGTTCCCCCCCCCATGTCGAAGCCCCTCATCCCTCCGCGCGGCCCCCGGCTCTCCCTCGCCGCACCTCTCCCTCCCTTCCGCTTCCTCCGCCGCAGCTCTCCCTCCCTTCCGCCTCCCTCACGCGCAGCCTCTCCCTCCCTTCCCCTCCCTCCGTCGCAGCCTCCCTCCTTCCGCTCCCTCCGCCGTCAATCCTCTCCCTCCATCCGCTTTCCCTCCGCCGCAGCCTTCTCCCTCCCTTTCCGCCTCCCTCGCCGGCAGGCTCTTCCCTCCCTTCCGCCTCCCTCCGGCGCAGCCTCTCCCTCCCTTCCGCCTCCTCCGTCGCAGCCTCTCCTCCCTTCCGCTTCCCTCCGCCGCAGCCTCTCCCTCCCTTCCGCTTCCCTCCGCCGCAGCCTCTCCCTCCTTCGTTTCCCTCGCCAGCCAGCCTCTCCCTCCCTTCGCCTCCCTCCGCCGCAGGCCTCATCCCTCCTTCCGCCTCCTCTCCCGCCGCGTGCCTCCGTCCCTCCCCTTCCGCTTCCCTCCGCCNATATATATATATATATATATATAATATATATATAATATATATACATATATACATACAATATCTATAGTATATGTATATATATACACACACACAACACACACAACACACACACACACACACACACACACACACACATATATATATATAATATATATATAATATATATATATATATATATAATACTATATATATAGTATGTATGTATGTGTGTGTATATGTACACACACACCACACACACACACACAACACAACACACACAACACACAACCACACACACACACACACACACACCACACACACACACACATATATAATATATATATATATATAATATTATATATATAATATATATATATATATGCACATATACACAGATATATACATAGTTATAGTGGAAAAAGTCACAATGCACAAACTAGATATACTGAAATCAGTGTAATTTGTGCATTGTGTGTTTTCTACCATAGTATCAACACGGTAGAGTGTTTTTCCATTCACACGCACACACACACACACACACACACACACCACACACACACACCACACAACCACACACACACACACCACACACACACACCACACACACACACACTCACACTCACACACTCACACCACACACACACACACACACCACACACAACACACACACACACACACACAACACACACACACACACACAACACACACACACACATATATGTATATATATATACATGTGTATATATACATATATATATGCAAATATATATCTATACATATATATAATAATTATATGGATGTATGTATATTTATTTGTGTGTATTCAACACACAACACACAACACACCACACACAACACACACACACACACACACCCACACACACACACCACACACACAACACACACACACACAAACACACAACACACACAACACATACATACATACATATGTGTATGTGTGTGTGTATATATATATTTAAATAATATGTCTAAATTATTTAAGTGGGTCTGTATATCAACTGGAATCTTTTGTTAATAGATTGAAAAATAAGCGAATTTATTTGAATTTATTGTGATGTGAAGAGGTCTTTACGCGCAACGCTCATCTAACTTGTTTATAGGAGGTATTGCATCTTTAAGATCTGTGGATCGCAGAAAGGCATTTCTTTTATGGAAAGTCTTGTTTTTAGGAAAGCGAAACTAGAATAAATCAAAGGTTTTTCTGATTTTTGTTTTTCTTATTGATATGAGAGAAAGAATAGATGTATATTTTTTGGTATTTATGTTATCAAAGATGTGTTCATGTTTGTTGTTGTTGAGACAGGCCTTCCCGTTTCGGCCTTTACTGTAGTAGAGGTAAGATCTAAGAATTCCCTCACGTTACCGTGAAATATCTTTGCAATCGTAAGAGAAAAATAGTGAATTAGTGCGTTATATTGAAACTTAAAGTTTCGAAAATAATATGAAGCATAGTATATGCCGTTAAATGTGTATTTGTGGGGATATTTTCAATGGAACATAATTGTTCCACAATGAATCGAAGGTGGTCGTGTGTACCAAATTCTCGCATGAGAAGCTTTGAGCAATTTTCTTTGATATGTATTTGGAAAAAAGTGAATATAAGTAGGAAGTAAAAAATGAATAGAGAATATTATATTTATTGAAAATTTAGAACAATGCTATTGGAATTAAAACCTTTATGAAAAAACATGCTGGCAAAAAATTCGGAATAACTTTTTTCATTATTATTCCCACGGTATGAGGGATTTATTATAGACCCAGGTTCAACTTATTTGATATATTGGAGGTTGTATGAATGAACAAGTGAGAGTAGCAAATCGTCGTTGGCATTGGTTAAGGAATTGTAGAAACGTTCTTGCTACTTCGAAGTTGCTTTAGTAATTCTGGTAATTGTATATAGTATGGATTCACATGCCAGAGATGAAGTCCCCAACTCTACATCACAGAATTTATTAAACAATTTGAGTTACCGTGGCAGAGCTTACCCTCAGGACACTGCCCTCAGTCTCCATGGGCCAGACTGTAGAGTTTGGTCTGCATTTCCACTCAAAAATTATTTGGCCAAATTCTGTCCACACAAATCTAGTTCTCGGGGGTAACTTTCCGCGCATGCTTAGTTCTTGTTTGTCATCTTCCACACTTTAAAATTCTTTTAACCTTTCCGTGCACTTGTTTCATCCATCCATGCAAATGTAGAAAAAAATGTTTTCCACACTTGAAAAAATGTAATATTCTGTGCGCAAGTAAAACTCTTCAGTCTGGTCCATGGGAAGCTGAAACTTAGGGGCTCAGAGTGGGGCATTCTCTGATCTTTTTTCATAATCTGTGGGGTTGCCATTCACGTCTATAGATTATTTTGTGTGCACAGACTGCCTTTATCCTGTACAAAAAATATCATATATTTGCCCTAGCTTAGTGTATCCATATTTTAAAGATAAACCAAATTCCACCAAGATCTTGTTCCAGTAATATTGTATAAAACTTTACTACCAACCTTTTAATTTTGCCCAAAATGCACCAATTTAAAAAGGAAAAAATTAGCAGTTGTGTATAAAGTCTCTGAATTTTGTGACAGGCTTTGTTTTAAAAATGTCTTGTCTAGTAGAAGTTAATGTGAACATGAATAATTGTCCTCGCAGTGCTAAAAAAGGCATTTCACATTTTGCAAAGTAAATGATAATGAAAATTTTATACACTTGTGCTGTTTAGACATGCACTCTCATTCAGACCTTTCTACATTTGTTGCTGTGAACATATTCATAAAACAAATATACTGGAGAATTGTTGGCTTTCATCCATATTTTAAGCTTGGTAATCTTTGGACATGTACTGATGTCGTGTTGGATCCAAAATATAGGCCATCCATCACTTACCATAGGAAGGGCCAAGTGAGTTTGGATAGAATACAGCCTCACAAATTAAGATAAAGAATAAACTAGGGTAATTGTTTGGGAATTCTAGAGTAAATGGAACTTTTATTTGTTTCTATAGTTTTCAATGTTACTGTAGCCTGTTACCCCCCCTTTATTAGCACTTTGTGCCAACATATAGAGAACCGTCAGTGTGTGAGGGTGTTCTGGTATTGAACATAAACTTGGCATTGAGTATTTCATCTGTATACAGAATAAGTTTTATACTATGTACAAGTTTCTTCTTTTGTAAAGAATTTTTTTTTTTCTTTTCTTTTCTCCTGAATATAGTAATTTTTATCAGAATTAATTATGGTTAATCTTTATAGTATGGATGCATTAAGTTGGGGCAAATTGAATATGATATTCGTATAGTGGATACAAAATGTTGCATATTTGGTACAAGAAATAATCTGCAGACATCAATGGTAACTTCACAAATAAAGGAAAAGGATTGCAGAAAGCGTTGGTCTCTCCCCGAGTTTCAACTCTGTTGCTCTGCATACTGAGGTGAAGACAATGTTTCATGGGGGACTGCCTCCCATCAACCCACCCGTCAGATAGTGCCTGAAGGACAACCTTACTCACAGCAAACTTAGATTGATGAATATATATTCTTTGACGTTTAGTTGGGACTTCTCTCTGGCAAGTGCGTCCATACTGTAAAGAATTACCTTGATTATTAATAGGTAATTGTTACCAATAGCGATGCACCCTCTCAGACTAAATTCCAAAGGGGGGTAATAGTGATAGTTCATGAAACTCCAAAATGGGGCTGAGTTGCCATGTCTGGGTGTACCTTTTGGGCCCCCATGGAAATGGTCTTCACTTTGGTATGCACAGTATGATAGAGCTAAGATTCGGGAGTACCAAGTGGACTTAAAGCTGAGAGTGGCGCTTTCCACAATCTTTTTCTTTATTTGTGGTATCTGCAGATGATTTGTTGTACCAAATACTGCAACTTGTCCTCTACAACATCATATTCAGTTTGCCCTTAGTGCATCCGTAATGTAAAGATTAATCTGTGTAAGCTATATACAATATTCCTTATTTATATATTATGGTATTTCCTCCTTAAACAAACCGGTTCGTTCATGTAGCTTATTTTTGCACTTTTTGGCCTGCTTTACAGTAGTCTTTAAAAGATCTCTACCTCTCTCTCTCCCTCTCCTTTTTCTCTCCTATATCTCCCCTTTCTTCATAGTAATTATTTGGATTGTTATGCACCTCAAAATGCAAGGTATTGAAAGTTATATTTTGTTTCAGGTAAAGTTGAAACATAAACAATGGCCAAGTCAAAGAATCATACCAATCATAACCAGAACCGCAAGGCTCACCGGTAAGTATAATGACTTTTCCTGATTAACCTGGTGACACCAAATGTTCTTGCACTTTTCTCTAAAGTATCATTTTATTTTATTTACATACAGATGACTCCAAAAGCACCTAGTTAACCAAGAAGTTAATAATACAACCGATCTGACTGTTTCCCCTCATTCCTTAAATAAAAAAATAACTTTTGTTAGTTTTAACTATTGCATATATGATAATGACCATATTGATGATAGAAGTTCAGTATATAGTATTAGAATTGCATTTTCTTTCAAAAATGCAAGGTTTGGGATAAGCAGGCAAAACCAGTTAAGGTTATCAACTATATTTTGACTGCTTGTGAAGACATCTGTGTAAACAAAACTGATAACAAAATCATGGTTGATAGATGTACCTGGTGTCAAGGATTAAGAATAAGGGTCCTTGAAATAATGCTTATAAAATACCTAAGCATTTATGTTATATATACACAGTCCTTTTCATGGAGACTCAATTGTGCTGCCTTTCTTCCCCAGTAACCCCATCCGCAAGCCAAAGGTGCTGATTCATGCATCTATGGGAGGAGTAAGTTATCATATGCTTTTTTTTTTTCCCAATACATAAAATAGATAAACGTGCTTAGTATTTAGAATATTATTTAAATCTTTTGTCCATTCAAATAATTATTGTATAAACATGCACTTGAAGGATAATACATTTTTCTCTAAATTCAAGAAATGAAATTGGTTGAAAGTTGAAATGAATGTGCTATAACCTTAATATTCAGCCTTATTTAACCTTTTCATTTATTGAAACATGTATTATGTCATCAACTTTGTGGTTAAGAAACAAGAATCTTTTTCAATAAAAGATGTAGGAAAAATGTGTAGTAAGCAAATGATTGAAACCCAATTAAATTGTTTTTTACCATCACATCTTGTGCACAGGTGGACCCCAAGTTCCTTAAGAACCTCAAGTATGCCCGCAAGCACAACCTTACCCCCAAGGAGCAGATGGAGAGATACAAGGAGAGACAAGCACAGAAGGCTGGTAACAAGGAATAAAGATGACTTGTGCCATCCCACACACCACCTTGGGATGTTCTTCCTTGCGTTTTGTAATGCAGAAATAAAGAAAATGTAAGGTTGATCTTTTGTTTGAATGTGATTCCTTTTTTAATATGCTTTATTGAAGACACTACATGCTCAAAACCATTAATATATCTTAAAATGTCTGAGATGACAAACCAGTATAATTTTATAAAAGATTATTAACCAAAAACCTACTGGCCAAAGATGACCAAATATGTGCAAATGTAACTTTTTTTAGAATCTTTCATTAAATGTTTTGGCTATATTGCTGATTAGAACCATATGATTTTTTTATTTGTTTTATTGCAGTATTGCTGATCCAAACCATAGTATGATATATTAGTTATACTTTAGTTCCCTTATGTGCAGGCCAGGGGTTTAAGAGAAGAGGTGGTGATCCCCTACCACGGACCTTAGCCCTCACCTTAACTAATTTTGAATGGTCTTCTGCATCTTTTTTTTCCTTTTATCCCCTTCTGTCAAGTGTGAGAGCCATGATGAAAGGGTGGCTGTGTCAATCCTGAACAGCCTTTGTACTGTTTGCCATTCCCTCTTCACCCTTTTTACAACCAGGCTAATCTACAGTTCTACTACTTTTGACATATAACATGTTGTATCCTCTTTGTTAACTCATTAACCTTTTTGCTGCAATACTTTATCATAAAGCTGTATGACCTTCCCATACCTAGGGGCTTCACCCCCAAGCCTCACCAAAATGCTGTATTTTGTATATGACACTAATGACTTTGTAAGTTGATGCAGCAATAAATAAATAAATTAGTTCCATTAATCCTTTACAAAGCATCCTAATTAGGATGGCAAAGTACAAAGAGAGTACATAGTAACATTCTCCTTTTGATGAAAAGAACAGCTTTAAGATGGCACGGTCATCTTTCATAAAGAATTTAACATGTTTGCAGTAAATGTTCATTTTTCCATGTAAATGATAAATTGGGTTACCTTCACTCTTTGAGCAAAACTGCCCTATAACATGCAGTCTTGCATTTATAACATAATCACTAGAAACTTGTTAGTGGCTTTACTAATTAATTCAAATGTCTTGTCTTGGGTTTAAAATATTTATTTTATATACAAACATTGCAACATAATATTTTAAAATTTTCCAAATACTATGAAATGTTACCAAGTAAAGGATGCCAAAGTTTAGATAAGCACATTTAAACCTTCAACGCTTGATGGACTGAAATCCCTGTGGTTGTGTAATATTTCTTCACCGGATTTTTTTTTCAGGGTATTGAAGATTGTGGATTTAAAGAATTTTCCATGTCAGAAATCAATTAGTTTTATCCTTTGACATTTATCCATATTTAATTGTCGCCAAGACAAAAGTGCTTGACAGTGTAACAAAATAGTTTTACTTGTGGCTGTGTCCCATTGTGATTGAAAAAGTACAAATATACTTTGACAAAAGTAATGAGAAACTGGATGGCTTCAAACATTTGAGAGAGAACAAAATATGTATTTGCTGGTAATGTATATAAATATGAAATGTGGAGATGCTGTCCCTTGATTTAAGGACACCCCAATCTCATGCTTATCGTCGTCGAAGTAGGGGAGGGGGAGGAAACAGGGACTGAGGCCCAATGTGGGGGATTACCCCTACATTGGACCTCAGCCCTTGCCTTAACTAATTTTTTTCTTTTCTCCTTTCATCCCTTCTGTCCACATCCTAAAGTGTGAGAGCTGTGCTGAAAGGATGAAAGACCGGCTTTGTCAGTCCTGGACGGCCTTCGTACTCCATTTGCTATTTACTCTTTACCCTTTTCACTACCATGCTAACCTACAGCGCTCTTTACAGCCTTTATCTAACACATTTTGTCCTAATTGTTTATTCATTTTTTACCTTTCTCACAATACTTTGTATGACCTTTTTTTACCTGGGGTTTTTGTCCCCCAAGCCTCGCCCTATTGCTTTATGTTGTATACGCCGCTTAGATGTTGAAGCGTCAGAAAATTTTCAATAAATAAGAGTGAGTGAGAACGTACGGGGCAAAACTAATCCATAAGTACAGACTCCGCAAACTTGTGCAGATAAACATACAGATAGAAGACTGCAGTACCCTGAGTATGATGTCCCCATAATACAATTACCGTCACCCATATCGCCAACTTATACATCAGCAAATTGGTACTTTCATAAGCACAGAGCTGCATTGGTTAATGTTGCCGATAGCGACGCACAGAGATAGAGGGAAATGGACACCACCATCTTACAGTGCAAGAAATGGTCTCAACCAGCACAGGTACATCTGCTGTGGCTTCGTATTTACCCATAAATTGCGAAAATATCCGCTGCATATCACCCCTCAGAGACCGAAGTCCACAACACACACAACCACAGTTCTGTTAGTTTTATAAACGTTCGCAAAGTGCTAATTAAAGGAAAGGGACTTGTACCCGTTGTCTAGGGAATAGATAGAAGGTTGCAAAGTTAAGGTTGTTTTGGGGGTTTGCACGATACCCTCTGCTTTGGTCGTAGCCTCTCGAGCATACGTCGCTCTTTGCAACAAATACCGAAGCATCAAGGTTGGCTTTTTCAGCTCTGATTACCTATGGCAAAATCATGCGTACGGAAGGTGGCTCATTGTGCTGCATGTGCATCACAGCGGTCAACCCGCTATTCAGTTGTCTTTAAACGTTTGTTCTCAATACCGAGAAGCGCTTTTCGATGGGATCGACGAAGGGCGAGTACACAACCTTGATAACACAACCTCGTTTTCAATTCTTGCATGAGCATTATCCATGAAAATCACAGCATCGTTGGGACGAGCACATCAAGGGGGGGGGGGGGGGGCATAGGAGACGGAGACAGGCCCAAGGTCGGGGTGATCCCTTACCTTGGCCTTTTCTTCTCCCTCTCATTTTCTTTTTTTCATCCTCTTCTGGCCACATCCTAATGTGTGAGAGCCGTGCTTAAGGGATAAAAGGCTGGCTTGGTGTCAGTCCTGAAAGCCTTTAACCCATAGCTCTTGACAATCACTTGACATTTAGCATATTTTTTCTCTAATCGTTAACTAATATTAAACCTTCTTGCCATAATATTCTTTACCTGGAGCTTCGGACCCTAGCCTTACCCTAATCCCTAAATTTTGAATACGGCGCTAATAACCTTAGATTTTTGACGCGGCAGAAAAAAAAAAATCATTAGGGAAATTAAAATAGAATCGAATATTTAACTACGATGTTATGGTTCAAAAGACTGATATTATTACGACCACAGCAGGTAACATTGTACCTTTCTCTGTCCCGGAAATCAAGAATAAATGAGATATGTAAAGCCAATAAAAACTACGAAAGAAAGGAGCACACACGGATAAACATATGCCGACGTGATAAAATAAGTGATATGACGGAGTATATTTCGCATAAACACCAACATCCTGTTTCCACCTTAACTCTCCTGGAATATAATGGAAGGAGAAGGTTTTCCCCACTCTCTACCCCTCTCCTCCCCCCCCCTCTCTCTAGGTCTTCATCTCGCCTTCAAGGTTCAGGTATTTGTATAGATCTCATTTCCTTGTGTCGCGCTCGTAATTAGTTTATCATTTCTTTGGAAGGGAATTCCCGTTGGCGCCTTCCTGATCCGGTATTGGTTTAGTTTATTTCTTTGATTTTTTTTCTGTTTTGGGATATTTTCGACATTTCACGTATCCATGCACACGCGCGC
>NW_020868571.1:638555-643555 GCF_003789085.1 Penaeus vannamei
TCTGTCTCTGTCGCTGATTGACTACACGTATGCACATACATATGCATATCTATCTATCTATCTATCTATCAATCTATCTATCTATTTATTATCTATCTGTGTCTATATATGTGTGTGTGTGTGTGTGTGTGTGTGTGTGTGTGTGTGTGTGTGTGTGTGTGTGTGTGTGTGTGTGTGTGTGTGTGTGTGTGTGTGTGTGTGTGTGTGTGTGTGTGTATAATCGGCAGATATGGGTTTTGAGAGAAAAAGGCGAGTAAAAAGCTCCGGGAAGGAATCGAAGCTGGTAATGTCATAGATAATAGGAAATGATTGATCTCCTCAACACGCGCACACGTGTACAGAGAAAGATAAGTAATAACATTTACATAAACACACACACACACACACACACACACACACACACACACACACACACACACACACACACCACACACACACACACACACACACACACACACACACACACACACACACATCACATATATATATATATATATATATATATATATATATATATATATATATATATATATAATATATATACATATATATATATATATATATATATATATATATATATATTATATATATATATATATATATATATATATATATAATATATCACACTATAGTAGTCTATACAGCTATCCATCCTCCCCAGATAAAAAAAATAATCATAAATAAATAAATAAATAAAAAATAATCATAAATAATATAAATAAAAAAAATAACCATAAATAAATAAATAAACAAATCTCCTCCTTCAGTCCTTCCCAGAAAGAGAATCCTCAAACCCCGAATCCTCCAAGACTCCTTTCACTCCGCAGGACAAGAAGACTGAAGGAGAGAAGAGCAGAAGGAGGAGGACCTTCTCCTTCCTCAGATCACCCTCGGTCTTCAGCCTCAGCTCAGGGTCCTCGAGGTCGCGCTTGAGGGCGGGCGGAGGGGGGGGGGAGAGGAAGGTGGGCGTGGAGGCCTTCTCCTTCCTCAGATCACCTCGGGTCTTCAGCCTCAGCTCAGGTCCTCGAGGTCGCGCTTGAGGGCGGGCGGAGGGGGGGGGGACGAGGAGAAAGGTGGGCGTGGAGGAGGACCTTCTCCTTCCTCAGATCACCTCGGGTCTTCAGCCACAGCTCAGGGTCCTCGAGGTTATGCTTGAGGGCGGGCGGAGGGAGGGGGGGGGGGGACGAGGAGAAGGTGGGCGTGGAGGAGGACCTTCTCCTTCCTCAGATCACCCTCGGGTCTTCAGCCTCAGCTCAGGGTCCTCGAGGTCGCGCTTGAGGGCGGGCGGAGGGGGGGGGACGAGGAGAAGGTGGGCGTGGAGGAGGACCTTCTCCTTCCTCAGATCACCCTCGGGTCTTCAGCCACAGCTCAAGGTCCTCGAGGTCGCGCTTGAGGGCGGGCGGGGAGGGGGGGGACGAGGAGGAGAAGGTGGGCGTGGAGGAGGACCTTGGTATAGTGTAGATGGTATTCCTAAATGGTGGTGATGGGATGATGGTGATGATGGTGATGGTGGTGATGGTGATGGTGATGATAGGAATTATGACGCAATAGAGGCGGTTTTATTAGTTGTAATATTGATAATGATAACAATAATGATGATAATAATAATTAAAATAAAATGATAATAATAACGATAATAATGACAATAAGATGATGATGAAATAATAATGACAATAGAATTATAATAATAATGATAAAAATGACAATAAGATGATGATAATAATGATAACAAAAATAATATGATAATAATAATGATGATAATGGCAATAAAATTATAATAATAATGGTAATAATGATAATAAAATGATAATGATAATGATAATAATGACAATAAAATGATAATAATGACAATAAAATGACAATAATAATGATAATACTAATAAAAGTATTAATACCAATAATGATAATTATAAGTGGAATAATTATGTTGAGGATGATGATAATAATGATAACAATAACGACAAAGATAAGAACAATGATGACATTGATGATGAAAGAAATGAGAATAAGATATCGGAGATAATAAAGATAACAATAATATAAATCATGACAATAAAACCACTAATACATATGATATCACTACTAGGGCAGTTAAAATTATAATGACTAATAATCACTACAACATCAACAACAGGATTGATATCAATTATGATAAAACAATCCTAACAATAAATGATACAACAATAATTATGATTATAATAAATAATGACAGTAATAATAATAATGGTCATGACGACAATTATTGATAGCAATGATGATAATGGTAATGATAACAATAATATAAAGTTATAAAAAGAATGATAATAATAATAATAATAATAATAATAATAATATTAATAATGATATAATAATAATAATAATATAATAATAATAATAATAATAATAATAATAATAAATAATATATAATAATAATAATAATAATGAAATAATAATAATAATAATAATAAGGATAATATTAATACCAATAATAATGATGACGATAATACTAATACTAATAATGATAATAATAGTAAAAATGATGATGATGATGATAATGACGATGGTAATGATGAGAATAATACTAATGATTATTTGAATAATGGTTATGAAACTGTTATTTTTTCTAATGATAATAGTAGTAATACCAATAATAATGACAATAATAATGATGATGATTCTAACAGTAATAATAGTGATAGTAACAATAACAATAATGATAGTAATGATAATAATGATAATGATAAATAATAATAACAATGATAATGATAATGACAATAACAATGATAATAGGGATAATGATATCGATAGTAATAATAATAAAGATAAAAATTATAGTAATGATAACAGTAATAAAAATCATCATATGATTATAATAGTAATAATAATAATGATGATAATAATAACTATATTAGTTATAATGATCATTATAGCAATAAAGATGATAACAATACTACCATCATTATCATTATGATGATGATGAAATTCTTTATGACTATAATGGTAATAAAAATGATGATAACCATAATGATTTTCATGAAAAGCGATATGCTAAAATTTAGCAATATGACTCCTAAATATTTACAAAAAGGTGAAAGAAAATTCATCTGAACAAATAAGAGATTACAATAAAAAAAAAAAAAAAAATAAAAAAAAAAATACATTAGCAAGAACAAAGGGACAATGAAAATTGAACAAGAAAAAGTAACTAATAACAATATCCTTGTACAGAAATCAAAACAGAAATATTGTTTACGATTTTTGTTCGCAACAATAATACTAGAGCTTTTTGCCAAAGCAACTTGTCATATATGTAACATATGTATTTCTATAAAGCTTGGCGTTGGAGTGTATTTTGAGTTTTTATGAGAATAATGATTTGAATATAATATATATAATATATATATATATATATATATATATATATATATATATATATATATATATATATAATATATATATATATATATATATATATATATATATATATATTATATATATATATATATATATATTATATAATATATATATATATATATAATATATATATATATATATATATATATATATATATATATATATATATATATATATGTATATATATATAATATATAAATATATATATATATATATATATATATATATATATATATATATATATATATATATATATATATATATATATATATATATATATATATATATATATATATATATATATATATATATATATATATATATAATATATATATACATACATAATTATTATATATATATATATATATATATATATATATATATATATATATATATATATATATATATATTATAATATATGTATATGTATATACATATAAACATAGGAAATTACCAATAGGCCATTACCTATACAGGCAACAGGTAACAGAACGGATTACAAGGCAAATTACTGCTTCTCTATCAAGATTAAAATCGCAACAGAAGCCGGGGCAAGAATTATGCAAATCCGAGGACTGTTGATTTGGAACCAACTGTCAGAAAATATGGAAATATTTCCGACCTAAAGATATTTAAAAACAAAAGTGAAAAAACATCTGAAATAAAATGACATCAGGCGCTTAAACATCAAGCTGAACACGATATTTCAATCACTTACGACATCTGTGTTCTGTTTAATTTTGTTCCACATGCATTGTACAATATCTATGTTCATAGCATCTTATTACATAATGTAAACAGCAATATATGTAAGTAGAACACCCATTGTAAATAATGGAATAAAATGTTTGAATTGAATTTTGAACACACACACACACACACACAACACACACACACACGCACGCACAACACACACAAACACACACACACACACACACACACACACACACACACACACACACACACATAACACAACACACACACACACATGTATATATATATATTATATATATATATATATATATACTATATATATTATATGTATATTATATATATATATATATATATATTATAATATATATATATATATATATATATATATATATATACATATATATATATATACGTGCAACCCAATTGTATCTGCAAAAGAACCTATGTTTACCCTCATCATCCCTCGAGACGCATCCTGAGCACAGAGCTTTTATGAACTCAGATTCATTAGTCAAGTTATTCTGCTGCTAATCAGCACTTTCCTCCTTTTTTGTTGAATATATATTGCACCTGTTTTTTTTCCTGTCGTTCTCATTCTTTTTTTCTTTCTTTCTTTTTCTATCCCTTCTACGTCAGACCTTTCTCTGTCTCTTTCCTATAACACTCTTTTTCTCTTTTCTTTTATATATCACGACGAGACTATTAACGAACCGTATTTATGTTGACAAAATGTAGAAAAAGATACGAATGAGAATGAACATCTTTTGCACTGACAAGACATTCACTCCCACTTAAACCCTTTCCACAAGACCACTGACTAAGACCAAAATATTAACCAAGAAACCGACACACACAAAAAAAATCATTTCTCCTCCTATCGAGTAACAGACCAA
>NW_020868571.1:648555-653555 GCF_003789085.1 Penaeus vannamei
AAACACAATGGGTGTAATTCCTGTGGGACAATTTCAACCTCAAGCCAAGCCGAGCACACCGCATCGGCACCGCGTGGACCAGGGATTAACCAAGGGATGTCGCGGCTTTGCGCAGTTCACCGAGAGGATGTTGACCAAAGGAGGAATGGATAAATGAATATGGTGAAGACGACATTATTGGTGTGATATATAGACGTCCCAAAACCAGACTTTAAATTCTCTATTAGTAAACTTGTATGTATACTAAATACTGTAAATAAAAAAGGTAATTCATATAGATGGTGACTTTAACATTAATTTAGTGAAACAAGCTCATCCCCAATTACTTGATCTGACAAACGTTTTTAATGAACATTTTTTATTTAATGTAATTACCAAACCAACCTGTGTTAACAAAGGATCGGTTTCGCTCAGTGACCAAATATGGACAAATGATATAGCAAATAATATAAGCAAAGGCATCATAGATTCACAGATTTCAAACTACTTCAAACCACTTTGTTCAAATGTCAGTCTTCTCCTCCATCCACAGATAATAAAGAGTTCAATATAAAGACCTATCAGATGCTGAAATCAGTCATTTTGTCAGTTTTCCTCCATCCACTGATAATAAAGACAATAAAGATTTCAATATAGAGACCTATCAAATACTGAACTCATTCATTTTTTCAGTTATCTTCAAGGAGTTTCATGGGATCCCACCTTTACGCTTCGTGACGTTAATTCAAGTATGGATATGATCACAAGAATGCTTTAAACTAATTCAGGTTATTTCTTACAAAAAAAAAAAAAAAAAAAAAAAAAAAATAGTGAAACTGAAGTCATTTAGAAAGCCTTACATAAGCCGAGAATTAAAAACAAACCTCGGAAAGAATAAACACAACGTAAATTGGCCAACCATCCTATCAAGCATCCTATCAGATTTGAAGAGCGGTGCAGTATGATACGCACCCAGTTAACACCATAAATACGAGAGGCCAAAGTCACAACCATCCAAAATATCACATGGTGTTCTTCAGGGTTCAGTTCCGGGGCCTTATCAGTTCTTGATTTTCATCAACAGGATCGTAAATTGCAGCTGTAAATTATAGTTTACGCTCTTTTCAGACGACAGCAGTTTGTGTGTCAGCGGTTCTGATCTGATGTCTCTTGTGCACACTGCAAATATGGACAACTGACTACAAATAAAAAAGTTTACATTTAACGTAAAAAAAGGGTCACTAAATATTATTTAATCGAAACAACGTAAAAAAGGGTCACTAAATATTATTTAATCGAAACAAAAGATTGCCTGAAAATATTACAGCCCTGAAAATAAGCAATCAGACACTTAATCAAGTGACCGAGACAAAGTTTTTGGGCCTTACCATCTGCCACAAGTTAAATTGGTCGTCATATTCTGAATATTAAAAAACTAAATTAGGGAAAAAGTGGTGTATAATAAACTTGATAAGAAACGGACTCACCGCAAGGGCACTCAGATCATTATGTTATTGATATTCATTATAATATTCATACTAATATTACCCATTGTTAACGTTTTGCCATACTGTGTGGGGAGGAACCTCATGGAACAAAGTGCTTCCACTCGTTATATCTCAAAAAATAAATAAATAAATAAAAAAAATAATAAAAATGAAATAAAAATCTTATGGATGAAATTAAATCTCAGAGGACTTGAACACACTAATAATGCATTTAGACAATAACAAAAAAAATCTCTGACGTAAATACATATTGCAGTACCTTTGCGTTTAAATATTTACATGGCTATAACACTAACAATCTAAAATATAATAACGTAAAATGTGAATTATAATCTGAGGAACGAAAATAAACTTTATCAGCCTCAGACTTGATCCTCGCTGGCCCACTCTGCTATATCGAACAGGAGTGCAATTATATGGAACGCACCCCCCCCCCTTCACAAGAAATGGAGTATCGCTTCCTGTCTTTAAGAACTTACTAAAACGATATCTATTAGGACAATATAATCAGGCAAGGGAGAGACAGACGAAGAGGCATGTGAGAAGGAAAGGAGAGGAATGGAGAAACAAAAAAGGACGAGACGGAATGAAAAGGAAGAGAAAAGGAGAGAAAGAGAGAAAAAAATGAGAGGGATCTTACTAAAACCCATGAAACTGTAGAATGTTGTTCTTATTATATGAAGTGTTTAGCTGTCTTTATTTCTGATTTAGTTGATCTAAATATGATTAATAGTGCTTATATCAGGGATTGCATTTGTTACTGTGATTTATATTTGTTATTTCCTTATTATTTGATTTCTCTCAAGCAAATTATATGAAACAAATTTTTTACACATATTGTATTTGATTTATCCAAATAAATATTAATTATTTAGTGTTATGTTGTTAATATGCCTTTTAAGAGAGCATGTTAGCTCTCAGCCAAATCCACTCAATTACTTTTTCTTTATAAACTGTCCTACTTGTAAAATTTTCGTTAAATAAACATTTTCAATTCAATTCTAAAAACAAATCAATTCAAAACAAAGAAAACGATCCAAAAGTTGTACCAAACGGATATGTTATAAGGAAGAGAATATCATTCAAACACCACCCATCTGATAACAGCTTTCTCCTCCAATAAACACTTTCACTGTATAAAATTATCTACTCTTCTATAACCTCCGACATCTGTGACACTTTCTTTTGCTCATTCTTCATCTTAATAAACCATCATTACTCATCGTCGACACACGCTTTACTCATTCTTGATCTTAATAACCATCATTAATCACCATCATTACGTAACAACAAGACGCAACCGTTGTATCAGCCACGCCAGCAACTCGCTCTTCCTATGTATATCAGTAATTCTGTATTATTTTGGGTCTCTCTCATTACACAGCCTCGTCGCGCGTCTGGGTCAGAGGCCGCCCACATACCTGCCGTGCTAGCGCTGACCGGCGAGGGACTAAATAGTTTTGTCTCATGGCGGAGTTCGTGGAATGTTAGCCCCCCCCCCCCCCCCCCACTTTCTCGACATTACGATGCTTTTCGTGATGTTTAGTTGTTCGTAGTTTTTTTTTTTTTTTTTAAGTGTAGAATGTTTTGTTAGGTGGGGTTTATTTTTTCCCCTTTTTTTCTGTTTTTTTTTTTTTAAATATATTTTATTTCTTTCTTATTTCCCTTCCTTTTTCTTTCTTACTTTTTTCGACCTTCATATTTTTATTTGTATTTGCATATCAGATTTTATGTTTATTTAAGAAAGTAATGTTTCATTAAAAAAAAAAAATCTGGTCAAAGTGTATTCATATAAGGAATATTTACCGAAATTATGTAACATGTAATCAAGCAGACATTTCAGTACTATACATAATATGCTTTGACATACCGTAGTTTAATTTCATTTCATGTATTTTTTCATTGCTCGTAAAGTGTAGTTTCTAATTATAATTCACTATTACATCAAAGCATAATAACGAACACTAATTAAAGGTTAAAAGAACAGTCATGTATTAAGTTGAATGTCACAATGAATCGTGCTTTTCTGACAAATTGTGAACTGCACCAAATCTCTTTGATTTTGCTGCCGAAGAAATTGCTTTCATGTATTGTTTGTTTTAACTCTTTATCTCTTTTTAATCTCTCGTTTTATGGCCAGTGATTGACCGCTAGAATCATCCTCGTTTACATCCGGGTTTTGTTAAAGGTCCGTATATACACCTTCAGTCTCTACCCATCACTATCTATCTATATGTCTATGTGTCTGTTTATGTGTGTGTGCGTATGTGTATCTATGTATGTACGTGTGTATTTATTAGTACTGTCATAAATGTCATTGATGTAACTTCCAGATCAATGGGCGGGGATCAGAGGGGGGGGGGGGGTAGCACCGACGAGGGGGTTAGCACCGACGAGGGGGGGGGTAGCACCGACGAGGGGAGGGGGGGGGATCACATGGGGCATAGGTCCCTTAAATTGTTAAATTGTTAAAAATTAAATTGTTAAAAAGTGTGCCAGGCCCGACCCAATGAATTTTCATGAGTACAGATGCAGCAATGAAGGCATAGCTGTGTCTATATCTGACAGATGTACATCTAACCATCTATTTACCGGGTTGATATGCATGTCTAGCCAGATGAATATGCATTTATTTATTTCTTTATGCATGTCAAGTATACGAATATTCTTTGGGTCGGACCTCGCACAATTCTAACAAACCGACCGACAATGACTGATTCTGTATTATATTATATATATATATATATATATATATAATAATATATATATATATATATATATATATATATATATATATATATATTATGTATATATATGATTCTCTGTATATTACTCACATTTACCCCGCAATTTCCCTGGTACCCTCCTTGCCAAGAATGTGGGGCTTTGGGGGGCGGGGGGGGGGGGTGTTCAGCGCAACATCTATATAATTGGATCGAAGAGAGAGAAGAGAATCTATCGATACCAAAATCGTCGGGATCCGGTATGTGGGTTATGACGTATAATTACCTTAATATTTTCCTAATTATTATTACCATTGTTTTTATCATCATTATCGTCATTTATTTATTATTATATTTAATATCATTTCATTGTTATATTATTATATTTAATATTATTTTATTATTAATCATTATTATATTTATATATCATTTTTTTATTTATTATTATCATTTTCATTTATTATTATCATTAGCATTAATTATTATTTAATATTTATTTATAATAATTATATTATTATATCTCATCATTATCATTTTAAATATCATTTATTAATATTATTATCATTAGTATGATTATCATGATTTTTCATCATCATATAGTAGAATATGAGCGTTTTTCACCGTAGATTTTCTCTTAATCCCTCTGAGAGCCGAAGAGAGAAGTTCGGATATAAAGATGTCGAGAAAAGTGTTATGCGGATATATTATCTGTTCGCTTTATTGATATTAACTTTGTTTTTTTTTTCTTTATCATCATGCATATTATTATATTTTTTTCTTTCTTTATCAT
>NW_020868571.1:703555-706055 GCF_003789085.1 Penaeus vannamei
CTCTACGATCTTTTTCTTAATAGATTTGGCTCCATAAGCTTTTATTTTTCATTTTTTATTTATTTATAATTTTATTTTAATGGTCGTGTAGATGTTCCTTTATTTATTTGTTTGTTTAATTTTTTTTCATGATCAAGATTTTATATTTACCACACACAAGGTTTTTGTTATCAAAAGAAAAAAAAACGAAAATTATCACTCATTACTAACAACGAATCTCCTAAAATAACATTTTGAGAACAATACAAAAATAAATAAACAAAATACAGGACAAATAGAGAGAGAGAAAAAAAAAAACAAAGAAAAAATATGATCAATCAGAAAAGATAAATCAAAATCGCAATCCAATTAATTACTAAAAGACCAAAACAACAAACCAACAAATTCGACAACAGAACGAAAAACGCCGATGAGGACAACGCAACCCCCCCCCCACCCCCCACCCCACCTTCCCCCCCGCCCGCCAACCGCACGGAAGCGCCAGCGAACTAATGGCGAAGGCAGCCGTGCCACGAAGCCGAGGGACGTCACACAACGCCGGCTGTGACCTCGGAAGAAAGCCCTGCCACTCACGCCGGGTCAGACGCCTCGTTTGATGGGAGAAGGAGAGAGGGAAGGAGAGAAAGAGAGAGAGAAAGAAATACGATTGGGTTTTTGTCTTGTGTTATAAAGGTAAGGGGTCGGGGAAGAGAGAGGAAGGGAGATGGAAAAGAAGAGGAAGAGGAAAAGAAGAGAGATGATTAAAATATATATATATATATATATATATATATATATATATATATATATATATATATATATAGTGCATGTGTTGTGTGTGTCTGTTTGCGTGTGTTGTGTGTGTGCGTGTGTATGTGTATGTGTGTGTGTGTGTGTGTGTGTGTGTGTGTATGTGTGTGTTTGTGTTTTGTTGTATGTACGAGTATGTAATATATATATATATATATATATATATATATATATATATATATATATATATATATATGTTTGTATGGATGTATGTATATGTATGTATGCATGCATGTATGTGTTTATACCATTTTTTTCACATATCCACTTCTTCACTCGAAATTGCCAAACAAGAAACCAAGGAGACGGACAACAAGGCGCCTCATACATGAGTGACGACACACACCGCCGCGACCTTTCCTTAATATTAGCCTTTTCCCCAAGTCTGCCATTCAACGAGACTACAAAACTCTAAATTTAATGCATCCGATATACAAGAACGGCTGTGTGATAAATTATAAAAGATGACATAAATCTCGAACTGGTAACTCGACGTATGGAAGATTAGAGTTTCCGAATATTTTTATTTATTTATTTATTTTATTTATTTTATTAAATATTTCCTGATATTCGTTTCAGTTCACAGTATTATGAATAATGTTTCCAAAGGTGGTATCCATTTAAATTCTTATCTGATTTGGCAATAAAGAGAATCCGTCACCTGATAAAAGTGCGATTTAAGGGCGGTTAAGCATCCGACAAAAGAAGATCTCGATGCGCAACGCTGATAAAAGAAAGAAAGAAAGAAAGAAAGAAAGTAGAAAGAGAGAAAGAAAGAAAGAAAAGAGAAAAGAAAGAAAAGAAAAGAAACAAACTTTATATTCAAGAATGCATAAATTCAAAGGTCAAAATGTATAATTCTTTAATATGGCAACAATATCATTACAAAATGAGTAAATTATTTTAAAATCAAAGGAAGATGCATTGAAATACTATGCGTTAAACGTGACTGCAGAGGGTCCAATATTGTTCATCATGTGATGATAAATATACACATACAGAAACACATACACACACGTACACACACACATATACACACATCCCCCACAAGCAGAGAGAGAGGGAGTAAGAGTGAGAGAGAGCAAGTGAGCGACTGAGCCAGAGAAAGAGAAGAGAGAAAGATGAGAAAAGAGAGAGAGAGAGAGAGAAAGAGAAAGAGAAGAGGAGAGAGAAAGAGAAAAAAAAAAAAGAGAGAAGAGAGAGAGAAGAGAAAGCAGAGAGCAGCAGGATGAGGGACTGAGTGAGTAAGCGAGAAAGAGAGAGAGAGAGAGAAAGAGAGAGGAGAGAGAGGAAGAAGAGAGAGAGAGAGAGAGAGAGAGAGAGAGAGAGAGAGAGAGAGAGAGAGAGAGAGAGAAAGGAGAAAGCGAAAGAGAAGAGAGAAAAGAGCAAAGAGCAAGCGAAAGAGAAAGAGAGCGAGAGCGAGAGCGAGAGAAAGAGAAAGAGAAGAGAGAAGAGAAAGAAGAGAAAGAGAGAGCGGCAGAGAACAGCAGGATGAGGGTCATCTTTAACACAGAAAGGGTTCCCATGTAGAGCTCCGTCGCAGGGAAGCTCTCATGCATCCTTCTAAGCCATTTGAATTATTCGAGGCGGCTTAAGGGCTGGCCGGTGTCGCGGGAGGGGGAGGGGGGAGGGGGGGAGGGGGGGGGGGGGTTGGCCGTAGAACGATCCGGGAGAGGACATTCAAGCGCCTTTTTTTTTCGGGATTTTTTTT
>NW_020868571.1:713555-723555 GCF_003789085.1 Penaeus vannamei
CCGGATGGTATAGCGTTATATTATTCAAGAGCATCTGTGGTAAAATGACAATCCTAATAATAATCAGATTATAATAACACATCTTTCTCCCGGTTCCAGTGCATGTCTTTACTTTCCATCATCATTTTCTCATCATTTTCCCTGCCTTCACAAAAGAATTTCTCTCTTGTGAAGGATAAAATTAATTGGATTCTTTAATTCTGCCCATCGCTCGCAATTTGCACCGGTTTATTTTATTTTATCACTTGAATTGTTTTATTTCGATTATCTGCGCGTGCAAAATATTCACTCGTTTTTTCTTTCTATTCTTTTTGTCTCTATTTATTCCTTGATAAAAGAGAAATAGAAAGGGATAGATAGGCTTTTCTGGTTTATATCAGCTTTATGTAAAAGAAAAAAAAATGTATAATGAAAGATTTTATTTAGAGTTTTCGAGTCGTAAATGTTAGAATTTGGTAGATATTGTCTGTAGCGCCACACACACACACACTCTCTCTCTCTCTCTCTCTCACACACACACACGCACACACACACACACAATTATTGGACATTTATTACTTATAATATGATTACCGCCGCTGCTTTGTTGTTACTTATTTTACCATAAAACATATACCCTGCAGAAAAAATGTTCTATTGCACACAAATGTCCTCAGAGTAGAGAAAGGGGCTAATTGCAAAGTCCCCCCCCCCCCCCTTTCCGAGTGGATTCCCCTCCCCCGTTCGAGTGGGTGAGTCCCGGGGGTCCACCTAGAAGGAGCCACCCCCTCCCTTCGCAAGTGGATGCCCGCCCCCTCCCGCTTTGTCGAGTGGGTCTACGCCCGCACCCACTGATTAGATCCTAAATCCGCGCCCACTCTCATCGTCGCCGAGTGGGTCCGACACTCCCACTCCTCCCTCTCCCTTCCGAGTAGATCTAGGACTCCTCCCCTCCCCTTTCCGCTTCTCCGAAAGGATCCACTCCCCCTCCCCCTGGCCCTTACCCTCCCCCATCCCGACCTTGCCAAGTACCCCCCCCCACCCCCCCCGAGCGAGTCCACGCCCCCGTCGGGACCCGCTCGGCGCCGCTGGGCAAACCTGGTTAGCGCTCGCGACATGGAATCAACGGGCGTGTCGCGTTCCATTTGCTCTCTCAGCGACGCCGACGCATGGCCTCGCCACGTATAAACGGAGCTCTCACATCTCTTCTTTGTGCTCCGCGTTGACAGAGACGGATTAAAACTGCCCCGCTGGCTGCTGGCGGAACCGCGCCGGCCTGCGCGCTGCGAGGGGCGCCCCGTGCAAACGTCCGCGAAGGGCGAGGCAACAGAAGCGTAACTTAAACCCGGGTTGTCGACCGTAGATTAACTCTTGATTGGCACTGCAGCCCGTAATGGCTTGTGTGGAGGTTCATTTATATTCTCTCGTCTAACGACCCGAATCTTGTTTCCGGTGGCGATGGATGTACTGGTCCTTCTGCTGTGCGGCCCTTTGAATGTTCTGCTGTGACTACGCTGCTTTACTGCTGATGCTCCTGCTGTGGGAATGCTGTCATGCTGCTGATGCTACTGCTGTGGTGATGCTGCTGCAGCGCTGATGTCCCTGCTTTCCCCGAAGATGCCTTTGCCTTCACTTTCAGTTCTTCAGCTGTTGTTATAGCATCCCTCCTTCTGCGGAGTTATATTCCCTGCTTAACCATCTTCCATGCCTTGTTTCACCTATCAAGAAATCCCTCGATGACATCCCACGCTTCACACTCCACTCCTAATCGTCTCCTCTCACATCCGGGTCTTTTCCCCCTCCCCTCCCCTCACATCCGGGTCTTTTCCCCCTCCCCCTCCCCTCCATCCGGTACTTCCCCCCCTCCCTCCAATCCCCCCGTGAATCCCCTCTCCCCTCACCGGCCGCCGAATACTCTCGTCACCAACCGTTCCCTTGTAACTCCTCTCATATTTACAACCCATCCCATGGACACGCCCCGAGAGCCCCGCCCCCTAAGCACCGCCCTTGGAGCTACACCCCCCCCTTCCCCCTCCTTCCACTCCATTAGTACGTGAGTCACTGCTTCCCAACTTGATTCCAGACCCATCTTCGCTCTCCCCGCTACAAATGGCCATTCGGGAAGTCGGGGCGAAGCGAACTTGGGGGGGAAATGAAGTGAGGGCAGGGAAGAGGTCGCTGCTAAACCCCCCCTCATCTCTTGCCTCTGCATCCCCTCTGACCTCCCTTAACCCCCCCCCCAGCTTCACCTCTCTTCTATCACCTTTCGCTACGATCTCTATTTCCCTTTTTTTCTATCGGTCCTATTTCTATCCCCCCCCCTCTCGTCAACTCCCCTCTCCATTCACCCTTTATTCCCTTTTCTACCCTTCCTCCACCGCCTACCAGCTCCCTCCTCCCCACCTCCTCACCATCCTCTCTCATTCTCTTACATCCCCCAATTCTCCTCTCCTCCTACCCTTTACCTACCCTTCTCATCCATCCCATCCCCTCATACCCTCCCCCGCCCTTCCCTTCTCCTCATATCCTCACCCGCCCTTCCGCCCCCCCCCTTCCCCTCCCCTCACATCCTCCCCCTGCCCATTCCCACCCTCACATCCTCCCCCTATCCCTTCCCAACCCCTCATACCCACCCACCCCCACCCCACCACCCATCCCTCAATCCATCCGAACCAAATAAGTTCCTCGGGGCCTCATATAAAGTATTTGGTGTATAATAGCAATTACATCAGATGGGCGACCCCCCCCCCTCCTATATGTGTCATGGCGGGCAACGATTTACCATAGTGCTCCCGGTACCTGCAGCCGTATGAACAATTAACTGAGTTTAATAGCCAGAACAGCGGCGCATGGAAACCGGCTTTTCTTTGGCAATGGTGCCGTTCCTGCCTTCGTTAAAGGGGGGGGGGAGAGAGAGAGAGGGAGGAGGGAGAGGGAGAGAGAGAGGGAGGAGAGAAGAGGAGAGGAGAGGGAGGGAGGGAGGGAGGAGAGGGAGGGAGGGAGGGAGGAGAGGATGAGGAAGAAGATGAGGAAAAGGAGAAGAAGAGGAAAGAGGGAGAGAGGGAGAAAAGAGAGGAGAGGGAGAGAGAGAGAGAGAGGGAGAGGGAGAGAAGAGGAGAGGAAGAGGAGAGGAGGAGAGAGAGAAAGAGGGGAGAGAGGAAGAAGAGAGAGAGAGAGAGAGAGAGAAGAGAGAGAGAGAGAGAGAGAGAGAGAGAGAGAGAGAGAGGAGAGAGAGAGAGAGAGAGAGAAAGAGGGAGATGAGGGGAGGGAGGAAAAGGAAGAGGAAGGGGAAGAGAAAGAGAGACAGAGAGAGGAGGGGAGGGAGGATAAGGGTGGATGAGGAAAGGGAAGAGGGAAAAGAAAGAGAGAAAGGGGGAGAGGGGAAGAAGAAATATATATAGGGAAAGATTGGGAGAGATAGATAGATAGACAGAGGGAGCGAGGGGGAGAGAGAGAGAGAGAGAGAGAAAAGAGAGAGAGAGAGAGAGAGAGAGAGAGAGAGAGAGAGAGAGAGAGAGAGAGAGAGAGAGAGAGAGAGAGAGAGAGAGAGAGAAAGAGAGAGAGAGAAAGAGAGAATAAGAGCGTTCCTAAGAGAGAATAAAGAATAAGAGGAAAAGAACACAGAGAAATGAGCAGAAAAAGAAAGAAAAAAAAACAATAACCAAAAAGAAAAAAAAAAAGAAAACAAAAGAAACTCGAGAAAAAAAAGAGATATAACGAAGGGAATGAAAGATATATATATATATATATTTTCCCCTTTTTTCCCTGTTGACGGTTAGCTGGGTGAAAATTTGTATTCTTTTGTTACCAGCAAACCAGCGGATTTTTTTTTCTGTTCTGGAACGGGGAGATAGGGGAGGGGAGGGGGAGGGGGTAGGGAGGGGGGGGGTAAGGCTCGGCGAGATTTGTACATAGAATTGGACATCATTGTACAGGACAAGAGGGGGAGAGGACGTTGAGGGAGCAGGGGAGATCTTTATTGAGAAAACAGGGGGAGGGATAGAGAGTGTGTGTGAGTATGTGGGGCGAGAGGATAGAGAGAATGCGAGGGATAGATGGTGGGGAATGTTGGAGAGGGATAGAGAGATGGTGGGGAAGTTAGAGGGATAGAGAGAGGGAGAAGAGATGGTGGGGAATGTTGGAGAGGATAGAGATGGTGGGAATGTTGGAGAGGGATGATGGTGGTTGAATAAGAGATGTGGAGAACGGATAGAGAGTAGTGTGTGTGTGGGGGGAGATTTAGAGAAGGGTGGATGAAAAATATGAGAGGATATAGAGAGAGGAAGGGGGATAGGGAGAGACGGATAGAGAGATAGAGAGGGCAAAGAAAAAGAGAGGGATAAAGAGATGGAGAGGAAGAATAGGAAAGAGAGAGGAATAGAGAGAGGAAGTGGTTAAACACCACACACACACACACACACATCCCCTCCCCATTTCAACACCAAACCCTCAAACCCTCAAACTCCCTCCCTCACTCCCCTCCCTCAACCCCTACCACCCCACCCCCCCCCCACCCACCCCCTAGCGCGCCTGCGGACGGCATACGTCTTCCGACATACGAAAGTCTCCACCATACCTCAACTTCGAACATAACTCCCTGTCTTTACGAGCCAGGTCCAGGGCATTGATCTCTTACAACTATTTTTAATTTTGGAATTCTGTTATTAAGAGAGATAAGGCAAGTGAAGGCGTCTCGTTGCGGTTTTTTCTCGTTTTTTTTTTTTTTTTTTTGTCTTCTTCGTCTCCTCCTTCTTCGTCTGCTCTTTCTGTTTCTGTCTGTTTTGTTGTTCTTTTCTTTTCCTTCTCCTTTTTCTCTTCTGTTCGTTCTGTATATTTTTTTTTTCTTTCACTTCTCTTTTTCTTCTTTTTCTCTTCTGCTCTTTCTCTTTCTGTATATTTTTCTGTTGTTTTCTTTCCCTTCTCTTTTGTTCTTCTCCGTTTTCTCTTCTGCTCATTCTGTTTCTGTATGTTTCTGTTTTTTTTTCTCTTTTTGTCTTTCTGTTTCTGTTTATGTTTGCTGTCTTTTCTTTCCTTTTTTCTTCTCTTTTTTCTCTTCTGCTTATTCTGTTTCTGTATATTTTCCTGCTGTTTATTTTCCATTCTCTTTTCACTTATTTCGTCTTGCTCTTCCTGGTCTTCTCTTTTCTCCCTCTTCATTTCTCCTTTTCGTTTTCCTGTCCTTCCCTTTTTTTGTCTCTCCGATTCCACTCATCTTCGTCTTATTTTATTTCCTCTTTTTCTTCCTTTACAACTATCCTCTTCCCTTGGTCTCCTTCTCCTACTTCCCTCCCCTCTTTCTCACCTCCCCCCCCCTAATATTCTCGCTTTTCCAACATCCTTTATCCTCTTCCCTTTTCCCTTTCTCCCTCCCCAACACGCCTTTCCTTTCCCCTTATCCCCTTTCTATTACCCCAACTCCTCTCCCTCCCCAACACCCCGTTTCTTTCTCCCAACCACTTTCCCCTACCCAACACCCCTTTCCCTTCCCCCTATCCCCTCCCCCATCCCCAACCCCCCCATTCCTTTCACCCAACCCCCTCCCTCCTCCCCAACATCCCGTTCCTTTCATCCTACCTCCTCCCCTCCCCTACTCCCTTTCCATTCCCCCTACCCCCTACCCTTCCCCAAAACCTCCCGTTCCTTTCACCCTCCCCTCTCCCCCCAAACCCCCTGTTCCTTTCCTCCCTACCCCCTCCTCCTTCCCCAAAACCCCTATCCCTTCCCCCTACCCCCTCCTCCCCCCTCCCTAAACCCCGTTCCCATCTTCCCTTCCCCTATCCCCTTCCCCCTTCCTCCTCCCCCAAAACCCCCCTTTCCCTTCCCCCAATCCCCTCCTCCCCAAAACCCCCCTTTCCCTTCCCCATCCCCTCCCCCTCCCCCCTCCTCCTCCCCCAAACCCCTTTCCCTCCCTAAACCCCCTCCCCCACCCAAACCTCCTCCTTCCCCCCTACCCTCCCTCCCCTCCTCCACCCCCTCCTCCTCGAAGAGCCTTACGCATAGAAAGAGCGCCGTCTGCAGCTTCCTTCCGCCTTGGCACTCCTCCAAGACGAAGACCTGGAGAAACCTGGCCCTGGAACCCCCCGGCGAGACAAAGGCTTCCCCCCCGCTGCAAAATTGCGCCGCGACGAATGGGGCCTAAATTATCGATCGTAAAGATGGATTTTAAAGGCCCTTTTCGCGGGAGGTGTTATGATCGGTGAGGAGGGTGGGTGTGTTGTGTGGGTGGGGTGGTGGGTCGGACTTCTTCTTCTGGGTGGGTGGGTGTAGGTAGGGGGTTTGGGAGTGATAAGGTGGAGGAGAGAGGAAGGAGGAAAGAAGAGGGAGGAGGTGGAGCGAGGAGGAAGGGTGTGGAGGAAGTGGACGTAGAGGGTGGTGTGTGGAAGGAGGAAGGAGGGATGTGTGGAGGTGGATGTGAGAGGAAGGAGGGTGTGCTGGAGGGAGAGGAGGATGGGGTGTGAAGGAAAGAGGGAAGGAGTGTAGTGAGGGTGGGGTAGGGATCGTGGAGAAGAGTGGAAGAAGGAGGAACGGAGGAAGGGGGTGTGGAGGAAGAGAGAAGGAGGAAGGAGCGTGGAAGAGAGGAGGAGAGGTATGGAAGGAAGGAGGAAGGGAGGAGGAGGGAAGGTGGAGGAAGCGAGGTCAGTGTGTGGATGAAGGAGGGAGGGTGTGATTGAGGAAAGAGGTGTGGAGGAAGAGGAGAGGAGGAGGAGGAAGGAAGTGGAAGAAGGAGAAGGAGGTGGAGGGAAGGAGAATGTCTGGAGGAAGAAGGAGAAGGAGGAAGGCAAGGGGAAGAAGGAGGAAAAGAGGAGGGGTATGGAGGGAAGGAGGAAGGAGGAAGGAAGCCAGTGGAGGAAGGAGAATGGTCGTGGATGAGGGAGGAGGGTGGTGTTGGAGGGAAAGCTGGTGGAGGAAGTAGTGGGAGGAGGGTGTGGGCAGTGGGTCCGGAGGGGAGAGTTGGAAACTGAGGGTGCCGTATTGTGGGTGGGTTAGGAATGGATGGAGGGCAGGTGGTAGTGTGTGGCGGTTGAAAATATGAGTGAAGGAGGGGAAGGGATGGGAAGGCATGGGGACGGATGGGTAGGAAAAGAGCGTTGCAGCAATTGAAGAGGAAATGGGTTGGAGGTTGGGGAAGAGAGGGAGAAAAGGGAATGGGGGCCCGGGGGAGACAGAAGATGGGTTTGGGAGGATAATTAGCCAAAAGGAATGGGTTGCAGGAGGAGGGGGGGGGGTTTGGAGATGCCATAGGAGGGAAGATAAGGGGGAAGGGGCGGTAGGATAAAATGGGCTGTTGTTGTAAAAGTAGGAACAATATAGAGAGGGGGAAGGAAAAGAAGAGGAGAGAAGAGGCGAGTGTGAAATACACGTACACAAAGAAGGGAGAGATAATAGAAGACAGGATGGATATGGGGAGGGAGAAAGTATAAGGAAGGACAGAGTGTGGGAGGGACGGAGTAGAGAGTATCAGGAGGAGGCCAAAGCTGAGGAAAGAGAGTATAGAAGAGAGAAGTATAGGGAGTGACAGGTGTATGAGGAGCGTCAGTTAGGCAGAGTATCAGGAGGGAGGAACATGAAGAGAAAAGAGAGTATGAGAAGAGAGGAGGAAGTAATGAGGAAGTGACATATATGCAGGAGGGATCCGGTAGAGAGTTTTAGGAGGGGACGAACATAGGAGGGAAAGAGAGCTATGAGAAGAGAGGAAGGTATAAGGAAGGGGACAGAGTATGCAGGAGGGATCCGTAGAGGAGTTTTTAGGAGGAGTGTACACAGAAGAAGAAGTTAGGAGAAGTTAGGAAGTAGTATAAAAGGACAGAATAAATGGAGAGAGAGTATTAAAGATGGAAAGAAAACATCGGGGAGAAGGAGAGTATGGGGAAGGAGGAGATATGAGGAAGGGAAGGAGTAAAATCATACTGGATTCTCACTCTGGAGACACCGCGAAGACGGCTTTTCTCCCTGATACACACACGCCGTGTTACCCTTATTATTGTTATTATTATTATTGTTATCTATATTATTTATCATTTATATTATATAACAATAATATTGTCATTTTTATTGTTATATTTATTATTTATTGTTATGTGTTATTATTATTATTATTATGGATGTATTATTATTACTGTGTTTATCCCCTTATTATTGTTGTTCATCATCATTCGAAGGTATTCTGTGTGCAGTTTGAAAATCTCAAATTAACAAAATGGATTCAACAAGACGGGATTGGTCTGAGAAACACCCTTGGACCAGCATGCCTTCATTTACGATAGTGATGATTATGCTTGCAGTGTTAATACTGTTTACTGAAAATCGTGAAATTGGAAATTGGTCATTAATAAACCAATAACAAGACAAAAATAATTGCAACGAGCTAAGTACGGTATCAACATTGATTGATTATTTGCTAGTGTAGTAGGGATTATAAAAAAATGCTAATTATAATGACACCCAAAGCAAATTTCGAATTGATCATAAACACTCATCATCAATCTTAATTAATATCATCAACAAATTTATGAAGAGATTACAAGAAAAAATATGTGTAAGTCGCTTACTCGAGAAACTCGTATTCCTTTTACGTAAATTTTACATCACAGTACACAATTTCACATTAAGCCGCCACTCCGCATAATTGGAAACTGTTCACGTTAATCTTCGGTACAAATTGTACCACTGAACATCAAAACACCAGATGTTTACACATGTACGCCCTACTGGACAATGCACATCAGGCAGCGTGACATAAATGTAACATATCTACACATATACATGCACGTGACACTAAATGTCACGACATATTCTAACACTCACATCAGGCACGTGACATAAAGTTGCCACCATATCTAACATGCACGATCACGACCGTGACATAAATGTACACCATATCGTGAACGACTCACATCAGTGCACGTGACATAATGTACACATATCTAACACTCACATCAGGCACCGGTGACATAAATTGTACACATATCGTAACAAATTCACATAGGCACGCTTGACATGTAAATGTAACACGATATCTGTGACCATATATGTACACATAAATAACCTCATCATTCAGGCACGTGACATTAAAGATGTACAGCTATATCTAAACACCTCACATCAGGGCACAGGGACATAAAATGTGACACATATCTACACTCACATCAGGCACGGTGCATTACATAGAGTATCACATATCTAAACACTCAACAGTGTCAGGCCAAAATAGATGCCGGACCGCATACAATGTACACATATCTAACACTCACATCAGGCACGTGACATAGATGGTACACAATAAATTAAAACACTCACATGTCACTGACATAAACGGTGTGACACATCAGGCCAAACATTTCCCCCAGAGCAATCCATCAATTATCTGGCTGATTTTGAGGTCCAGTTCAATAAAATTGGCGATTGTTGTGGGTTTATTCGGGCTTTCGAGATTTTGGCGTTATTCGGAAGTCTAGTATTAACAATAATTCAACAATTTCAACTCGAAATTAGAATTTATTAAGACTTTTATATACTCGTGACCCGGAAACTTTAGGTGTTTGTACTTTTTTTTTTCGAATTGAAATCCGTTTTTTATTCTCAACTCCCTTTCTCCCTTTCTCCCTTCTTCCCGCTCGAGTCTCAAATATCTCTATTTTCTCTCTGACACCCCCTCCCTCCCTTCAATTCCCCTTCCCTTTCCCCCATCACTCTCCTTCAACCCTTTCCCTCTGAAAATCCCAAAATATTTTGTATTTTCCCGCTGACATCCCCCTTCCCTTCCCCTGCCCCCCTTGTCCCTCCCTTTCCGTTCCCCCTCATCCTCCCTTCCCCCTTCCACACCCCCCTCATCCTCTCTTCCCCTTCCCCTCCCTTGTCCCAGCCCCTCCCCCCACCCCATACGCCCGGTGACGTGTCCTACAATTGCCGTGGACTGCGCGCTCCGCCTGCCCTAACTGGCCGTGTCAAAATGCCTGCGTCAGTGTCCTGCTGAAGGGAAGGCAGACCGGACAAGGGCGACGAAAGAAAGGCCTTTTTTCTC
>NW_020868571.1:744822-753886 GCF_003789085.1 Penaeus vannamei
TATTTTCTCTATATGCTCCCCAGAGGACCGCACATGCTGTGGCTTTGGTTCTTTGGCTTAATCCCCTTCGGCTAGGTTTAACGATCATGGAGGATGGGAGCATACCCCTGCCCTTTTCAGCTAGTTTGTCACCAAGCTCGTTCCCGTGAATGCCGATGTGGCTTGGGACCCAGTTAATGATATTCTTCTACCCTGACTAAGTATTCTTTGGGCTATGGTTAGGACTGTTGTCAAGAGATAGATGTTGTCAAGCGCCATGCTATGCTGTAAGCTGTCAATAGTTGCTCTAGAGTCTGTGTGAATGATAATGTGTCCTGCCCTTAGGGACGTGTGTGTCAGGGCTTCCATGATCGCAACAGTTTCAGCTTGGAGCGTTGAGGCATTGTCAGTGACCCTAATGGATGCTGTGGTATCCCTTGTTGCAAAGCTGGCGCCTGCAGTATGGTTTATGGGATTCACAGATCCGTCCGTGTAGTATGTTATACTACCCGGAGGAGCTATTTGATCAATGAACCTTTGTGCTTGTGTCTTTAGACTAAGCATGGAATATTGATCTTTTCTCATTGTAAGATTAAGAATTGAGAATTCGATCATTTCGTTTGCCCAGGGCGTGGGTTCTTTGTAGTCAGGGTGAGGGGACTCCATGCTCTTGGCAAGCAATGGTTCTTTTAGCTGAAAGCGTATCAATACTCTGGCTGTATGTGTGAGCCAAGAATTGTCCGCAAACAACTGATAATCTTGTTGTATGCGTCTGAGTACTCTTTGTCTTAGATAAAGTTTCTGGGTGCCTGTAGGACCTTGGAAAGGAACTGTGCTGCCATTAGATCAATTCTGGTGTCCATGAACGGCAAATCAGCTTCCATGAGGAGGTTGATGACCTTTGTCCACTTGGGGGCACCTAGAATGATCCTGGCTGCTTCGTTTTGTATTGTTTCCAGTTTTTCTTTTAATGTTGTACTGGAAGCAATGAGGACGACAGATGCATAGTCAATAATAGGACGGACAACTTGTACATAGAATGATCTTAGTACTTTGTGTCCTGCTCCTATGTGTCTCCCTGTCATGACTTTCATGACTGAGAGTCTTTCCTTGGTTCTGTCAAGCAGGTATTGGATCTCCTTTTTGAAAGTGAGTGTCTGTCCTATCCATGCACCAAGGTATAGGTAGTCCTTAACCCATTCCAGATCCATACCCTGTATAGTGAGTTCTTTGTTTCTGACAGTAGTTCTCAGAGCCATTGCTTTGGATTTTGCTGCTGATATCTTTAGACCCGTCCTACAACACTCTTCAGACACCAGGTTCAGACAATGCTGAGCTCTGGTTCGGCAGTGATTGCCAGAGGTTATGATTGCCAAGTCATCAGCATAAGAGATGATCTTGCATCCCTCTGGCAGGTGAATGTCGAGTATGTTGGACATGAGGGCATGTGTTGTGAGAGGTGGCCTTGAAATCTGACATTTGCTGACATATTTTAAAATAGTCAGCTATCCAGGCCAAGAGTCTGCCTTTGACTCCTTTGTGGATTAGGGTCTCTTGAATGGTAAGCAGGCTTGCCAATTCAAAAGCCTTCTCCAGGTCTAGGATTACAACCACGGCGGGCAAGGTGCAGATTGTGCTTAAGAGTGTGGAAACGCTGTGTGCAGTGCTCTTACCCCTTGTGAACCCGTGCAGGTGTTCATGAGGGGGTCCCTTCTTCCATCGGAGCCTGTTGAGCACCATCTTCTCAGCTGTTTTACCCAGGCAGCTGAGAAGAGAAATGGGACGGTACTTTCCAGGCTCATTTGGTTTTGGGATGGGAACTATTGTGGCTTGTTTCCAGCTCTATGGCTGTTTGCCAGGATTTGTTGATAACCTGCAAGAATGCAAGTTCTCCTGCCAGACCTAAATGCGAAATGATGGGGTGGGAGATCCCATCAGATCCCGGTGCTGATCCAGAGCTGGTTTTGTATGACTTTCTTAGTTCCCTAAGAGAGAACAAGGCATCCGTGTCATCGGGTTCGAGTGCCTTGTCTCTGATGAGAGCAAGTCTTCATGGACTTAAGTTTTGTTGTTTTTCCCTCATCACTGGAGGCTGGTTCTAGCTGAGAACTCAAGCACCAATCTGTTAGCCTCTGACTGTGGATCATGATGAGTGCATTTCGGGGCTTGGCGGCTTGTCACTTGCCTGACCTGTTTCCACAACTCTGTAAGGCTGGTCTGGTCTCCAAAAGTCTGGCACCATTCCAGCCATTTTTCCTGCCTTACTCTGTTGGCAGTTTCCTTGGCACCCGCAACAGCTTCCCTCAACAGGGCCAAATTGTCGGGAGTTCTTTGCCGTCGGAAGTTTTGTCTGCACATATTGACCCTGTGGTTGACCTCTTTGATCTCGTCATTATAGTACCAGGCGTCTTTGTGAATTCTGGACCATGGGCGAGTTTTAGGGATGGTTTGTGAGGCTGCCTGATTTATGGCCTGGATTAGCCTTGCCTCTTGCACTTCCACATTTTCATTATTGTTGGGTTCATTGTCTCTCAAACATCGGGCCAAGCCTTCCTGGAAGGCTAACCAGTTGGCCTTGTCTGTTTTCCATTTAGGAATGTCATGTGGTCTTTGGACTGGACCTGCATCCATTAGGTGATTATGCCATAGAGATCACTAGTAACCGTATCATCGACACACCACCGAATTCTCACCACCATTGTTGCCATGGAAAAGGTAAGGTCTAGGACCACTCCCCTCACGTGCGTTGGTTCTTTGGTGTTGAGAAGAGCGATCTCTGGGAATGTTTCAAGCACTTCTGCTATATGAATGCCTGCCGCGTTCGGCCTTTTGCGGGGATTCAGCATGGATATGTGTGCACTGAAGTGTCCCCCTATGATCACTCGGTCTTGTGCTGCGGTAGCACAGACCTGGTTTAAATCTAAGCTCTCACACAGTGGTTTGCTATATACATTATATATTTTTAAAGGAACCCCAGGCAGATGAATCTCAACAGCAATAGATTCAATGCCATCTCCACAGTGCGGCGGATTGGCTATTAAGGAGCACAGGATTGCTTCTCTTACTAGGATCATCAGGCCTCTAGCACCATCCAGGTTTGGAGTGGTGAAGACATGATAGCCTAAGAAGAGCACAGATCCCATAGTTAGTGTCTCCTGGAGCATGACGACGTCAATGCTCCTTGCTCGCACTATTTACTGGAGAAAGTTCTTGCTTTTATAGCTGTAGATATTCCACTGCAGAATGCTTAGATTGTGTGCCATGATGGTTACTCAGTGTCACTTACTTCAGCTTCAGAAACCCCAGTGCTGGTGGTATTTGATGAATATAGATCCTCGTTGATTGAGGATCGTACAACTTCCTCTAAGTGAGACACTCCGGTTAAGGGTCTACCGAGAGGTGTAGAGCCTAGGTTGGAAGTGCCACCTCAAGTCAGGGGATCAGACTTTGGCTGTACAGACTCGGCCTGCAGTGGGGGCTTCTGCTGCACAGTTTTAATCTGTCCTGACAGACTATCTGGGGTTTCACGTGATGCTTCTCCCAAAGCTAGCCTGCCATTCGAGGATTTAGGGAGGGGAGTGCTGCTCTTTTTTGGTTTGGAGGCTTCTAGCTTCCTTTCCTTCAGAGCTGCAACAGTTTGGGTCATAGCCGTTATGGCGACCTGGACTGCCTTCTCCGCCTCCTCACTGGTCCTCCCCAAGGCTGTTGCTACAGCAGAAACTACAGCACTCTACAGGAGAGTCATATCCTTCTTGTCAAAGAAGATATTATCCTCTACTGGGGGGTCCTTTGCTGTGGCCTTTGAACCTTTTTTCCTTAGGTTCTTTTTCATTTTCTTGCCACTAGCAAGCCTGGGGAATTCCTCTCTGTTGGAGGTATCTGACTTTGGCTGGGGTGTCTCCTTCCTCTTAGGAGGTCAGGGAGTCCTTTCCCTTTTATTTTGTCCCCAGACATAGGTGCCTGAGTCAGGACGCTTTTTGGCTTGCTCCTGCTCTTTAATGACTGCCTGTTTCCTGGCAGAGCAAGCCAGGCTCCAGGCCTCTTGGCACAGTTTGGACACTTGGCTGTTGTGTCCTTCTGGCCATCTTTGTGTGCCTTGATGCACACTTCTGTTTGATGTACCTTGCTGCACACACCACATTTGGCTTTGGCCTTGCAGTTGGCCTGGTGGTGACCAAATTTCTGGCACATGAAACACCTCAAGGGCTCTGGCACATATGTCCTGAGCTTGTACGAGCCCCAGTTACCCAGATCAAGGATGGTGATTGGGGTTCCCTTGAGGGTGACCAGGACTTGCCTGGTTGGAGACTTCCCTTTGGTCATGCGGGAAGCCTCCACCACTTGTGGGGGAGATGTGATCACCTCCACGTCAAACCGTAGTGGGAAACCAAGTAGCACCATCTTTGTCTTTTTCTCTAGGGAGGTCAGTGGCGATATGCACACTTTTCTCCCATCTTTTAGCACCTTGATTTCCTGCAGGAAGTTCAGGGTGGCTTTATCTTTGGGGACAATAAACATGCCCTCATCTCTAACGATTTGAATTGATAATCTGACTTGCCTTTCCTTTTCCAATGCCCTAACCAGTTGGTAGGCATTGTCTAAGTCTTCAAGCTTCTTTGGTACCTTGAAGTGCGTTATGTGATTTGGGGTGGGTTCAGACTCTCCTTCAGAGTCAGTTTCCACCCTTCGTCACTTCGCGCCTCCCCTTTACGGGGGTTTAAGGCAGCTGGTTTGGCTGGGATTCTGTGGTGCATGGACAGACTTTGATGGGGGTGATTTTTCTGTCTTGTCCATGCTCTTGACAGCAGGCCGGACACGATCGGCCTGCATTTTAGCTTTCTTTTGTCCCTCTGTAGTCTTTGGTTGAATTTGCCATGTGGTATTCAATTAGGTTCTGCCCCCCGCCACCCCACCCACCACATTGAAAGTGAGGGCTCAGCTCTTCCTAGACGTTAGTCAATGGGGGTTTTGCTGCCTCAGCGGGAGGAAGAGGAAGCAGTCCCAAGGCCAGTCTAGAAAGTTGAGTTGGTTTTGCAGAGGCTGACACCTCTGTTTTTCTTGTCTAAAACCCCTTCCAGTATGTCTGTCTATGTGGAGGGCCACCTCAACGATACGGAGTGGGGACCACCCCATAACCAGGGTACCTGGAGGCTCAGCTCTTCCAAGGCGTTAGTCAATGGAAGTGTCTGCTTCAGTGGGAGGAAGAGGGAGCAGACCCAATACCAGCCTAGGAAGATAAGTTTTGCGAGAGGCTGACACCTCTGTTTTTGATTTGTCTAAGTCCCCTTCCCTCTCAACGAGAGGGTGAGGGGGCTACCCAAGAACCAGGGTTACTGGAGGGTCTTTCATGACAGAAATGCACCTCTATTTTGGTTGTGTCCATAGGGAGGGCTGCCTCAACAAGAGGGAGAGGGAGCCTCCTGAGGACAAAGATGGTTAGGGGGTCTTTCATGGTTTGAGCGAGAGGATGACACCTCTATGTTGTTTGTATTCTGGAAGGCCACCCAAAGGCTTTGCAGAATTTTTTATAGTACCATGACAGTATCTGGGGTCGAGTACTTCGAGGATGGCACCTCTTACTGGCTTTGCCCTTCTAGTGGTGCTTTTCAGTGGGCCCAGCCGCCTCAATGGGAGGGGAGAGGGGACCACTCAGAGATCAGCACAACTATGAAAGGAATAAATTTCTGTAGAGCCACCCCAAGGGCTTTTCAGAAACATGGTAAGGCATTAACCCCGATAATGTCATACCATCAGGGACCCTGTTCAGTTTAGCAGCAGCTAATACAACACTGAACAGGTGTTGGAGGAGAACTGCCAGCCTAATCATGGCTAGCTGAGCGAGTTTAAAGTGGCAAGTTGAGATGGTCTGCCAGACTGGTCCCTATCAAAGAGTGGCAACTCTTTATGTGCACTGTAAGGCAGGCACGCTAAGGCCCCCCAGACACACCCTCCCCTTCGGAAGGTAAAGGTCTTCACGAGCCCGAAGATGGGGTCCAGTTCACCAGAAGGTGCACATAGAGTCATCCTAATGCCGAAGAAGTGGTGATTGTAAAAACAGGGCTACAAGGGGCGAGATCAGCTGCTAGCAGTTGGTCTCGCAGGCATCAAAGCATGCACTAACAGTGCACAGCGCAATCACGGAAAGATCGCACAAGCTGGGGTCGCCACTAATGGAGGAGTCAAATCCTCTCTTTAGCAGGCCTCCATGGCGACCCCAGATAGTGCTGTGCACTGCATAGGGGAGCTATGCATGTTGAACGGCGTCCGACGGTGTCCTCGTAGCGCGCCAAGAGCCTCACGTAAGAGAGCGAGAGTGAGAGCGTGAGGGTAAGCGAGGGCGAGAACGTAAGCGTGAGCGAGAGCGAGAGCGATAGGTAAGAGAAATAGTTAAGAGTTAGGCTAAGAAAAATAAAGGTAAGAGAGAGGAGAGGAGAACTCCTGGTGCTTATCCAAACTTTCTCAGTTCAGTTCAGTTAGATTTGCGGTCATGCTTCGCCCAGGCCTTGTCTCTGGAGTGGCCCGGCCTGTGTTAACTATTTCTATTTAACTCAGATGTTTCCTTCGAACTGCATGCTTATCGCGGTGGCTGAATTTCGAGCAAGCGATCCACCTGCCACGGGGTAAGCATGTTACAGAAAAAAGGAAACTTTCTCATAAGGATAAATCCGATATGCGAAGCTGAGCCTCGCCCGGGCTATGGGAGAGCCCGGCCTGTGCCGACAGATTTCGACTCTATCACCGTGTGTCAGCAAGCGCTGACGCTACAGAGCTTAGTCCTTACCCACCATGGTGCCCAGCCACAGCAGTAACCTCCGAGCGACAATTGCAATTTCTCGCGCCTGGGCGGGGCGCGAACCACCGACCCCTCGGATGAGAGGCCGACACGTTACCACTGTACTAGCCTGGAGGCTAAACTTTCTCACTGTTAATAATTGTTTTAACTCACAACGATGTCACGCACTGAGGTCACCGTGACCACTCACCTCACTCCCCCACCTCATTCCCCCGCTCTAACCATTCTTTAATTGATGTATATTGTTGTGTTATTTGTGTTTTTCAGACTATCATACTATTGTTGTCTTCACACTGCATGTTTTACTTTTCAGAACAAAAAACTATTTCAATTTATTCAATTATCGTAATGTATCGGTTTTCCCGCGTATATTATTCGTGTCTATTGTTGCGAAGCTACAGTAATAATTGCTTCACTTTATATGCTATGTTTATTAGTAGTTCCTTCCTTACTGCTTGCGTTTTCACTTTCATTCTGTGAATCTATACATATAGTGTGTTTTGAAATCACTTTCCCTTTTCTTGCCACGGTAGTTGTTCACTTATTCACACATACATATTGATCCTTTAATCACCTATTTGACCGCTCTACACGAATTCACTCTAGGATTATTAGTACTAAGTATCATGTTTTATAACTGAATTTAACTCGCTTTAATGATGTCTACTCTCAATATTCCATATCTTATCGTTAGTACTGCTGGAATTATGCTTCTTTAGTTTTAACGTTTTGGTGAATAAGTAACTTGTAACTAACTTGATGGAGTCGAAATCTGTTGCAATAGGGGTTACCCACTGTGGACACCATGCTTTATATAGGCTTACATATTATCACCGCAATTTACTTTTAAGCTGTTATGTCTACTACGAAGAAATCGCGCCCAGACGCCATTGAATCTCCTATGAAGGAATCGCGCTCGCCGAATGTTGTTACTCGTACTTACTGCGCTCGAGATGCGCACGTTTACTGCTGCCTACGAATTGCGCCTTGCCGCACGTTGTTACTTGTACATACGTCTACTGCGCCCGTTACTTTTGTTCAGGCCAAGTTGCCTCCGAATTGCGCGCCGCTTACGTTTCTTTCTTTTTTTTTTTTTTTTTTTTACAGCGCCGAGACGCTCACGTTACTTTAAGTGTCTGAAGCTTTATTACTAGCCTATTTACCCCAAAGATATGGAATTCTCGCTCACTTACTTTCTCCCTACAAAATAATACTCTTTTGAGAGCTGGAGGTCACTCTCCACCCTCGGGGACTCGGGGCGCGAGATCACTCTCGGAGGCCAAACCTTTACCTCCCAAATAAACCAGAAGCAAAGTCCGCTTTAATTCTCCACTACCCATACACCCCAACTATGACCTCTGAAAGTGACACGGTGCCCCGACTGCCGAGGCGAGGGAGAGTGACTTCCTGCCCTGGGACTTCCTGCTAGGGTTTTCTGTTTCTGGTGCTTCCCTCCTCTTCGGTCTGGCCCTGCCGAGACAGATAATTCTTAAATAATCCAGCGTGAATAAGTGTCGGTGGTACTCACTTGTCCGTGAAGTTGCGAGAAATTAAAAGAGGAAAGCTCTGTGGGCAGAGGTAGCTCTCATTTAACACCCGTATTTGTTTATGGGTTCGGATCCCCCATGATTTAAATATAGCCAATCTCCTTATCTTTTTCTTGGGGTAGACTGTGTCGAAGAAAGGGTCTGGCGATGTGCGCCCCAGCCTGCGATGCGAACAATTCGAGTAAAGGTCCTTTTTAGTCCTTTTCTTTTATGGGCGACGGAGGCTAAGGAGAACAGTTAGAGGTGTGCTAGTGGTGTGAGAACACCTTTCAGCGGTGTGCCTATGACCTGTTGTATCCGCTCCTTCTGGACTGATGAGAGCGATGGTCCCTTGAAAGATTAGCTACACAAAAAAAATACACAGTCCTTCCGCGTTTCGAACGCGTTGGAGAGGATGTGTTAATGTATTGAAACCAATACTTACTCTATATATAATATTCATGTTATATGCAATTAATATATTGTAATTAAAAACGGATCGACTGCGCGATATTACATATAAGTATATATATATATATTATAATATTAATATTATATATATACTATAACTATATATAAATATATATATTATATATTATAATATATGACATATATATATATATATATATTTGTATCTTATAGGTTAATTTAAATGCATACATATAAATACTAATGAAATATGTTTTATATAATAATATATAATTATATATTATTAATACTACAATTATAAAATATGTTTAATATAACTAATATTTATAATAAGATA
>NW_020868571.1:764946-792446 GCF_003789085.1 Penaeus vannamei
ACTTGGCAAATACTGTATATGCATTGCCTTGTGTTTTTTTTGTATATTATTGTGCCTCTTTGAAAAAAGTGTGGAAATTCTTTTCCTTGGTCACCATACTGAAAATTGGAAAATAAAAGAATATATTTTCCGCAAACACAGTACATCTTATAAATTCAATGATTCACAGCCACCAGGTACTGTCTAACAACTTTGAAGTGACTACATAAAGTTGATACTCATTTTGAAAAAATAGAGAACTTAAAAAGAATGACAGAAATATATACTTTATATGAACTAACATTTATATAGGCACTCACTGGTTATCATACAAAAACTTTGAGACTTTTACTAACTTTTTTTCTGTTAGAATACAGACATAAATACATATTCTGCAAGGATATTTAAATACACAACACTAACCTTGCAGCACTATCTTGCATTCTTTGATAATTTGATTAACTAAATATTAGTCCTATGTATTGCAAATTACAAAAATTCTATTTTTACCTATTTCAATATACATTTGAGCCTCTTACTTTCTATACTAATGGTTCTGAAATTGACTGAACAGTCTTGAAAAATAAATGATTCATAATAATAAATAGGAGGTAAGATAGAAAAAACTGTCTTTCATTTAAGCCTTTCTAGTCACCTTTCATTGTTTACAGAAATAGCACATTTGTGCAGTGTTGCAATAGTTTAAATAAAGATCTGAACATTTTAAAGTATTCCAAAATGAATGAGAAAGCAATTGTCCCCCTTGACAATTCCAGTAATACTAATTCATTTGCCACCATGTCTAATATCAATGATTTCCCAACAGGAAAATTACATATAAAAAATTAGTCTTCTCTCTGGTCATTCAAACTAACTTAGATATTCTCTTTCTGTGAAGCACTGAACACCCAAGTATACACTCTATACATACCATTCACTGGATACCAATACCAAGATGTGGTTCCCTCTGTTCCCTTATCACATTTAACTTCTACAGCACCACTATCTTCAACCTTTGGCTGGGTCTCACTGGGCTGGGTCTCACAGTCCTCTTTGACTGACTGCGATTCTGTTTGGAAGATCCACCCTAGTCCAACAATATACCAAGCTTGAGCAATTAATGTTGTGGCCTTCGTTCCACTGTGCGTCTCAATGTCCTCCACATGATTTTCTTTAGTGTTATTTCTCCCCCTGTCTGATGCATCGTGTGCTGTATTGACATCCATCCCAGATGCGGAAAATGGGAAATATAACCAAGATGACCACCCACTAGAACTGCTTCTATTTTCTAAATCATTTTTCATATTATTACTATAGGTTTCAATTTCATTCTCTGTGCTTTCTTCTAATACACCTGTGGCTGACGATCCTGTACTAGCAGGCCCAGGTGGATCATCTGGAGGCTTTGATTTGTCAGTTACATCTTTCTTTTGAGAACTGTCACAGCCTGGTGAGGCAGAGACTTCATCAGGTACTGTGTTTTCACTTGACTGTGTCTTGGTCTTTTCTCTCTTCTTGCTTTCTCTTCTTTGGGAATCCTGGGATAATTGCTCCTCCTTTCCAACATCTGCATTAACATGTCTTGATAGATTTTCTTCAGCCTTGGTTTCATCAGTTGCATCTTTCTTTTGTGAACTTTCAAAGCCTGGTGATGCAGACACTTCATTAGGTATACTTTGTTCACTTGGTTGTGCCCCTGTGTCTTCCTTCTCTCTATTTTCTTCTCTTTGGAAACCCCAAAATAATTCATCTCCCTTGCTAGTATCTGAGTCTTGTCCTGTTGAAGTCCTCATGTAACCCTTTCCAGTCCGCATGTCTTTGTCAGCTTGAAGAACTCTGTTCACAGCAAGGAAAAGGTTTTCAAGTTGCTTTAGAGTCTTTTCATCTAGGCTAGAATGGTCATAATGGCCACGATTTTCAAGTTCTTGCATTTTTTCCAAAGAAGTTAGTTTACGATGAAATGCGTTTTCTTGAAATTCTTTCAATTTATTCCTTAATTTGTCAAGTTTTGCAAGCAACACAGACTTGTTTTCAATTTTTTCCAAGGTACTTGTAGCCAACTCTTCCACTTTTTGTGACAATTTTGTTTTTTCATCCATGTCAGGTGCCACAACCTCCATAGCTTCCAATATATCTACCACAACTTTTTTTCTACTCAGCTGCAGAGACAGATCTTGAGACAGAGATGCCTGGTTACTATCTGCATCTATTGTAGAAGGTAAATGGTCACCCTCTTTGTTAGAGTCAGAGCTCTTAACTTCACCTGCCATTTGCATTTCCATCTCTACATCTATTTCACTACTTTCAAGAAATTCACTGCTAACTTCTCGAGTCTCTTTCTTTGCTGTAGGAGCGTTTTCATCTATCAATGTATCCTTTACAGTGCCTCTATCTTCACTATTAGTCCTTACCAAAGAACCTGTTCCTGCACATTTTTCTTCTGGTAAATCACCTATTGCACTATGCGTCTCCTCTTCACCGTGGATCTCGTGTATACTGACCCCATGCTCAAGAACTTGACCCATTATGTTGCCCACAGAAACTTGCTCCAACTCCTTTGTGGCAGGAACGGGAACCCCTTCTTCTTCGACGCTTACTGAAATGGTTGGTTTTTCAATTTCTGGCGGTCTCTCTGGATATCGTAGCTGAACAGGGAGACTGATGTAAGCATCTCCTCCATTCTCATGATCTGTCTGAAGGCTTAGGGCTGCTTGGTGTACTTTTCGTAAGAAGTTTGGAAAACCTGCAAGTTTTTGAAGTTACAATAAATCATCATAACCAGACACAGATACCATAAAAAAATGTTCTTATGATTTCATTTGGACTTTGACATTATTCACTAGTCAAGTGAATGACTAAACATCTACTCAAATTCTTACCTGTAGCTGCAATGAAGTTTGTTATACTTTGTGGAAGACTAGTCCCAGGGTTGTCGAAATACGTCAGAGTGTATTCTATACCTGGCTACAAAAACGAAAGGAGGTATGAAATACTTTAGTAAAAATAACAAAGAAATCTTAACTCACATACAAAAAAAGATATATATATATATATATATATATATATATACATATATATATCATTCCTTATATTCACAATACACAGCAGAAATCCTATTAAATATCTCACAAAATATAAAATCCATCTCCTTCTGAATATTCACATTTCAATTTCACTGACTCTTAACATTAGCCTAAAACTACTACTGTGAATTTTGTCTAGATTTAGTTGATCCAAGCTATAATTTATTTTCCATTTAAAAAGAAGAATCACCTCTCATGGAAATTAACAGATTAGGAGGCCTATGTACAGATATAAACCTTTTCCTACTTACCTTATCAATACTCTCACAGGCTCTAATGACCATCGTTGACCAATATTCATTGACACGATAAATTCCTTTCTCTTCTGGGAACACATTAGACCCTATTGCTTGACTCATTATAACAGCTTCTTGTCTTTCTTCATTATATGTGAAGCGCCTTTTAAAGACATAGTCTCTATTTGCAAAGAATTGCTGAAACCAAAGCCAAAGGCATTAGTTATAAAGTGTATGCTAATTCCATTATTTCACAGTTTTACGTAACACAGGTAATCTTTGCACAAGGGATAAATACACATATGCAAACACATAAGAGGTACATAAAAACTCACAGGGAACTTGACAAGCCAGTAAACAAGATCAGAGTTGGATTCTGTGTGGGAATCCAGCACCCGCAACTCAAGCACAGAATCATCCCACTCTTTTCTGAAGCCGCTGTTCAGCTGTGCTTCCATGAATGCACTGAGGCTCACATCATCATAAGTTCCATACACTGAAACGAATATTCAACACATTACATCATTTATATAAACATATATATAATATTTAAAGCAGCTGACTATATACAAGACAAACTTGGGATTACAAATAACCAAGAAAATACAAAATTCCTGATGTTTTAGGCCAATGCTTAATTTACAATTAATGCTCAGTATATACAATGAAAGTTAAATGAAAATTTTCAATTGCACTTGGCTTTTCTACTGGCTTTTTAGACATGTAGGAAGTGAAAATCAAAATAAACAAGGACAACAATCACATAAATGAAGAGAGAGTGCAGTATACATCATAGTTATCATATTGAAACTGCTGTGATGCATGCATAAAAAAGGGGAAAAAACAATAACATTAATAATAACAATAATATCTATAATCATTACCATTAGCATAATAATAATTATGATAACTATAATAATTACAATAATAATGATAATAACAATAATAATAATAATGATAATAATAATAATAACAATAATAATAACAATAATAATAACAATAACAATAACAATAATAATAATAATAATAATAATAATAATAATAATAATAATAATAATAATAATAATAATAATAATAATAATAATAATAATAATAATAATAATAATAATAATAATTATAATATAATTAAATAATAAAAAAAAAATTAATAATAATAATAATAATAATAAAAAATATAAATAAAATAATAATCAATAATTTCAATCTCATACCCGATTGCCATCTAAAAAAATATATAAATCATATAATTTCCAATCAAATGAATGTTCTTTATTAGAGTATAAAATTTTAACACACAAAAGCAAAACTACTGTCAGACAGAATAACACACCTTTATAAGCAAACAAATGCTGATGCACATGGTGTCGCTGGCGCCACACAATATGGTGATCTCTTTCGATGAATGGTTCCCAAGAATCATATTCCCTATTCTTTCCTGCATAGCCTATAGTTCCTCTGCACATACAATAATCCACATTTGACATCTGAAAAAGGGATACATCTTTGATTACTTGCTATATTAAATAACAATCATCTTTCAAGAAAACTTTTGAGTAGTTGGTTGTTTATGTTTGTGTATGGCCATGAAAATATATAAGTGCTAGTCCATTTGTTTGTGTTTTTTATATGTACACGTGTACTCCCCAAAGTATCGTCAAAATAATGTGCTTTCCAATATGAAAGTGTGCAAAGCACTATTTGACCATCTGCCTGCTATTGGCTGCCATCATTGCTGTCAAGTTTGTATCATCACATCACTTAAAAACAGACAAATAAGAGCAGAGCTTCATCATATCATGATGGCTAGGATGAGATATCACAATTGCCAATTGCAAGGCAGAGTGCGCTAATGTATGCTTGTCCTCACTCAACTTTACTAAATATTTCATATGCCATTACTGTGTTAAGCAATCATCATCAACCATTTCACACTGTACAGCTCATTATTTCAAAAGCTTTTTTTCTTCAGAGAAAATCAAATGTGCTGTGATAGGTGAAGTGTGTACCCAAGTACATGAGTCTATTCATGAGCTAGGTGTATGAATGTTTGTATTAATGCAACTTTTTACCATTAGTTTCCCTATATCCAATGATATATAAAGAATTAATTGTCACTGGTATTACAAAAGAAATATCAACCTGTTAATATACCTGCTGATCAATTACTTGTCGTTTCCCACAATTCTCACACTGAACTGTTGCTTTGCAGAGTTCCCCTACAGAATCTAAGTCATCAGTCGCTCTGTTAAAAAGAAAATCATTGTTATATACATAATTAACATACCAGTTTATCACCTAAATGCTTGAAGATGCACCATATTTTGCCAAGTAATATTTACTTTGTGTCATCACTATCTCCACATGTATTTTTTTTTATAGAAACAACTATATACAAACTTATAATCAAATATTAACCAACAGTCAAAGGTACACTATATTCCCTTTTAGCACATATTAGGGATATAGAAGGCTTAAGTACTGGAATATTTGAATTTAATAATAACCCAACTGTGGCAAGTGCATGTACTGTGGCTCTGTTTTATTTATTTTATTTTGTTTAGCCACCATGGAGTCAATTACCAGTCAATATCTATATTTTAAATTTTCTAACATTCCAAAGAGTTTAAGATTGTAATCCTGTCATATGTTCATGATTAAGTACAGGCAAATTCTTTTACTTAATATAATGAACTTCGTGTTGCTTCAATGACTTCTCAAACTTCAGCACCCACCTTTCTAAGCTCTCATCTGATATCTTCTCCTTATCCCAGTCATATTGTGTAATGCAAACTGCTGACAAAAGTAGATGTCGTCCTCTCATTAAAAACATCCTCCTGAGGTTCGACAGCATTCTCCTTGCAGCCTATTTTGAGAGCAAATAAACAAAGATTACAAATACACTACTTGGCTAAAACATGTTAAAAATGTTTATACCAAATAGTACATCTTTTTAGTATGGGAGCTTTATTTTCATACTTAATATTCATTCCTAGTTAGGTAAAAGAAAAAAAAAAATGAAGTTGAAATAACATATAATGTCAAAAAATAAATATATAATAATAATGAAAAAACTTGTATAATACACAATATAAAAATAGCGTACCTCTTCTCCCCACATGCGGGAGTAAACAGTGTACAACTGCATGGAACGGCGTATCCTCTCTGAAGTGTGCACCTCACACTGGCGAACAATTATCCTCACTAGGTAGCGTGTAACATCCTTCAGTTTCTCTACTGTTTGTAGCTGAACATTCTGACCCATCAGCAGGACGAGAAAATGCCAGCTGAGGTTGTTCTTGTTGACTGGTAAGGAGAAGAAATATAACATACAGAATTCTGAAGATCCATTTACAACCACTAATAAATAAATCAGTAAAGCCATTGGCACAAAAAATAAATGGAAATCCACTCAATTGTCTCAACATTGGTCATGATTTCATGTTACAATATTCTGATTAATCTATTCTGGAAGCCTAATCCAAAGGTAAACAGGAGCCGAAATCAACTGGAAATTATTATATAGATGGCGGCTACCAGTAGGGATGAGTGGAAAGAGTTTGGGTTAAGAGTTAGCAGACTTACTGCTTAAATTTGATGGGTTATATTCCACTAATATTCTGAATATAAAATCTTATTAACAATTTCATCATTTTGGAAGACTGTTGAAGAAAAACATTACTATAATATATTCTTTCAGATGTAAAGAAGTCCTCTTCAGACCTAAAGAAATGCCAATATGAAAATCTCAATGTTTAATCAAACTGGTAGTATCATTTACAAAATTATTATAGTAATCTAACTAGAAAAAATAACTACACAAATTAGTAATTCCCTAAAAGCAAATATCAAGATACTTTTAAATATTAATCACTTTTGGGCATTAATATTTATTTACATTATCCTTGTAAATTAACTTCTATATACAGCAACATACAAGCAGCAGCATCACCTAGCAACTGCTCCCACTGCAGCAAATATATGTAGCTAAGTATTTTATCTTTATTATTTGGCACTCTACCTTGCCAGTGTTCAAGCCTGCCAAGAATGACAAGAGTATGGGGTTGGTGACTTTTCCCGACTATTCAAACAAATATACAATGTAAACAGTAGAATATATCCTAGGAATGTCAATTATAAAAGGTAAATATGAAATTCTTATATTTCAAATTTTAATAATCACAGTGTGAAAAGGGTGAAGTTCAGAAACTGCCAAATTTTCTTCAGAACAAGTTATAAAAAAATAAAAAATAAATAAAATAATTAAACTAGTGTCTTACCCACACCTTCACTCCCACCCTAATATTAACATAAATTGAGAAAACCAGATGACTGATAGATCATCAAGATCTTCCTTAACTATTAAAACTCTCATTTATTTAATTGATAAAAGTTACTAAATTGACTTAACATTTCACTGATACTGCTGTAAATAACCAAAGGTATGACTGAATTTTTATGAATTTCTTTATATTCTAATATTCACATCTCACAAAGAAAGCTTTAAAAATCGGGAGAAAGAAATACTGAGTATTCAATGTACTATAACAAAAGAAACTGAATATTAATTTAAATACCTGGAAACCTTAATAACATTCAGACTCACATAAAACAATTCAACATTCCTGTTACATAATCCTGTCTCTTATATAAGGACGATGAAACTATATCACTTTTCTCATTAATGTTCACTTATATCTATGGCATATTTTTTTTAAGACGTGTGGGACATCCATATATATCTAACAATTACAAGCATAGCTATCCTCCAAATGGTTGTTTACATTTTTTCTAAGGGAAAAGTGATTGATGCTTAAGTAAACATTATGTTGCAGGCCTACTATATGAAACAAAATGGTAGATATAGTCACATTGCATTCCTCTCATCCTCACATCCCCAGAGAAGCAATAAGCCACACATATTGGGCTTAGTCCTATAAGACAGCTGATAACCAGCCTCCCACTTATCTTAATAACATTAATAACAATAATGCTGATAATAACGTTAATCGCAAAGATCTCTCTCACGGGTATCACAAGGTATGCCATCTTTCAGGGTATAAAAATTAAGTGAAAATTATTTAAAAGGGTGGATCTCTAAAGGGTTACACTTTAGAAAGACCTTGATTACTGAATGGACAAAAATGGAATCCAAATAAGAACAAATAGTATAATTGATATCTGTAATTTTTGAGAACCAGTCCACTTCTAAAACTCATCAATTTTGGTTTTGTCAAGAGTTCATTTGTAGTGGCTTTATTAAGCTCTAGGCATAAATAGTTTTCATACATGACCCCATAGGTGGGAAGGGCATGAAATAAAATCGGGAAATAATAGGGTTAAATCATGCAGCATTTATGCATCTTTGTCTCCGATTTGGAGCTGTGACAGCCCCATAAATCCCCTTTGTACGAAGGAGGCCCTCCCCAACCCATTGCCTGGATTGCAAGACCTCCACATCTGATCAGCACGGATGGGACCACAAGATGTACCTCGTGAGTGACATCAGGACCCAGCTGTGATGGAGGTAAACATCCTTCACCATGTGCTCAGACCTGAGTTCTGTGCCAGATTTGGGAGTTTTTGGACTTTCATATTGTGCTTATTTATTTATTTTGGTAACTTTTTGTGCTATTTTTGGTTTGCAGGCCTCACTGCAAGTCAACTGATACCAAATTTAATAGATTCTAAGATACAGACTGATTCTAGAAAAATACCCTAATTTCATCAGTCTTGTGGGCACTTACAGAAAAGACTTCTTTTTGTAACATAATTTACTTTCTTCCACGAGCCTTGTTTATCATGCATGATACTGAAGCACTATAGATACTGGTTTCATCTGTTGTTTTTACTGCATCAAAATGCATTCACGGCTGGTTGTCTTTATTAAGTAGTTTTGACAAACATATATACCAAAATCATATACTTTATGAGATTCATTGCTTTTTGTCATATATGGTATTTTTCTAGGCCTAAATCCACAAGTTTTGTTTCATGTTATATTTCTATTATGTATGATAGAAAGGTGTGTTACTTTCACTTGGTGTACAACGAAATTAAGTCTTTCTTTTTCCCTAACTATTTTACATAACTTTCCAGAGAGGTTCTGGCATTTTTCCAAGACTCTTTTCACAGTTTTCCTTGAACATTTGATGCATATTAATGATACACGTGTCCCATTACATCACATACACATGTAATTCAAAACTGATGTTGCCAAATACAAGTTTTGAGTAATGAATTGTGAGTGTGCTTTATTGACTAGTTGCTTATAATGGATCAGCATGTATCCATTTAGGCTATGTAATATGTCAAATTTTCTTTCAATTATCTCAATCTTCCAAAGTTTATTAGGAGTTCTTTCTGTGGACATTCTCAGAATATAAAATGAAAAATAAAAAATATATAAATAACTTAGACTTCTGATTTGATTAAAGACAAAAATACCAAATTTCTATGATTTTCCAGACTTAAAAACAAAATCCCATGATATTCCAGGTCTGGAAATTTTACTTTCCAATTCCATGATTTTCCATGATTCTCCAGGACCCATACAAACACTGTTTACAGCTGATTCTGTGCGATGTAGAGCCAGTCACATACAAAAAATACCTTGGTTGCTGGAGAAATTTTATGCAATAATTCTGGAAATAATAATGCACTACAAATGTTTAGGTGTGGGTTAGTGACCTTACTCATAAAAGTGTTCCATAATAATTTTTTACTACCTTTAAAAACAAATGCTAGAAAAACTACATCTTTCTGACTCTGAAACCTCTATCTGCTTCCCATAAAGATCCTAAATCCTCTATAAACCCCAGAAAAAAAACTAAAGAAAAATAAACAAAAGTGCTGTTATGTAAGTGCTGACTAATACACAAAAAATTGCTTCTACTGTTTCCAACCGAATCTCACAGCAAAAAAACAAAAAATACCTTTCACATTCACAAAACCAGCCGTATCATACCAGAGGACAATATTACCTTTGGAACAGGAAGACTTAGTTGCGTGTGGGCGTGCTTGGACAGCCGTCCTGAAGCCACCCGGAGGACGCCAGTGGGGAGTGAAGCCTCTCGACCTCATTATCACGTGAAGCCTCCTGCGAAACATCACCCCCAGCCCGTACTGCGAGGCGTAGAGGCTCCCGATCTGCCCCCGCCCGCCCATGACGCCTTGGCAAGCACTGAGCCTCAGAGTGCCGGCTCCTCCTGCTTGCGGCCTCCCTTTGGCACTGCCGATTTAATTCCTCCTCTGACAGTCGGCGCGTGTGATCATGTCGGTCGTCTTGGAGCAAATCCTCTTCAAAGGCTCTTGCGGGTGTGTGTGTCCATGCTCTGTCAGCGACATAGAAGAGAATAAAGTGAAGGGGAACGGGAGGACCCAAGACTCTCGGGAAACAACAAAACAGACAGACGACGAGTTCCCGTGTGCGATTCCCTTCCCGCGACTTCGAAATTGCTCTTATTATTTTACTCTTATTTTTAAGAAAATAACATCCTCACTAATCACATCACTACAAGTTCCATACTATAAATTTATCCAAAGTTTTCGTATATCTATCGTAGTGATGAGGTGTTTACCAAAAACTCATATCGATGGCAATTCTTAAGAATCGGACGCTGTAAACAATAAAGTGAAGAACGGGAAGCGCGAACACGTGTTCTGTAACATCTAATTATGATAATTCCATTCCATTCATTACACTCAAACTTAATGCCACAAGGATGATATTTGACAATTGATATAAATATATATATAAATATATAATATATATATATATATATATATATATATATATATATATATATATATATATATATATATATATATATATATATATATATATATATATATATATATATATATATATATATATATATACATATATATATATTATATATATATATATAATATAATATATATATATATATATATATTGTTGTTTGTTTACAGGGTAACTAAGATGCTGAGATTAAAGAATCACATTATGGCCATCTTTTTGTAAATATGTAAATAAATAGTTTATGTTACAGCCCTTATTTCCTCTTGACTAAGGAAAACACAAAAGACTAATTGTAACAAGGTTAAATGACCTGAAAATGTTAATCATTAACAATGACTTTTCAAATAAACCAGTAGCTATTTTTATTCTCAAAGCCATATAGCTCTTCTTACACTCACCCACAATCTTGACTATTTTCAAATTTCTTTAACAGTTCAATAAATTTCATAATAAGACAAATTTTTGTCTCTTTTCAACTTCACTGGTTTTATTACATTACTTTAAAATGACTAATATATTTAGAGACAATTGTATATTTCTATTTTTATCTAAGTCTTCACACCTTACCAATATATAGCAAGAGCAATTAACAAGTGACAACACTATGGTACCCTACTACACACTCATCACTAATAAAGAACAAGTCACTGTCTTACTCGCTAGCCAAAGATAAGGTACCTCGAGGCAAATCAACAGCTGTACTTTACATACCCATACAGTATGGGGTTGCATTACAGATTATATATTGTATCTAGGTACAGATCTCTTATTTCTTGCTCTATTTTGTCAGAAAATATTGAAAGGGAAGTCTCTTGAACTACACAGAATGTTCAATAAATTTTTGATATTACTGTTATATCTGTTTTATTTTTTATTAACATTTTGTATGTCATGCACTCATGATGAAATATAACTGCATTGAATTTATATTTTACAAGTGCATTACAGTAATAAGTTTTCTATTTTGGACATACAGAACCATATTTGTAAAATCAACCTTAAATATAAACTTGAAGAAGGATCATAAGATTTCAGATTTCCAAACCATTTTTGTAGAATCATATAGTTTGTGGTAAAAGAAAGTTATCACATTGTGTACTTGACAACTCAAAAGCATTGATTAAGAGTAGGATCCTAAAATCTAATTACCATTTTTTATTATTTAACAAATTTACTATAATTTCTAAAAATGTTTAGCAAAATGAGGAGCAGTTTTAAATAATTTTCCAATACTTATTCACTGTAATATCTCTATTATGGTTTCCATCAGTAAGGGCAGATGGATAGGTGACCATATCTCTGCATCATCTTCCATATCAACAGTTATCTTTTTTTATCAGTTATCTTTTTTATCAACATTAGTCTAGGACTTTTCATATTTGAGATTCATTTAATCTATAATGTGGCACTACATTATTACAATTTTACAAAATAATCCTAAGATTGGAAACCAGAATTAAGTGGTTTAGGAGTAAGAAAATATTCTAATACAAAATAAAGTTATGATATAAACAGTCAAGTATACAGACTAACAGATTATTATGATACTGTGCACTGTCATGTTCCTTATTTTTATCTGCATCCCTGAATATTTATGTTCACCAATATCTGTTTTCATTAACTTTCTATTCTTCTGATTTCAAGTTACAGTACCTTCATATACTGATGCTGACAACTGGCAAAAATATTTTAATTTCAGCTACAAGGTCTTAATGTAAAAATAATGGATTACTTTACTGTTCCACTGAAAATTAAGAAAGTCTGCAAGCACATCTCCAATCATTCTTTCGCTTCCAGTTTACATAATGCTTGAAATCAAATGATTACTTGTAGAAAGTTTGTGAAAGTTTGCATCAGTGACAATAGAAATCATATGCCACTTATCATTGGGAATGATTTTTAATAGAATCATGAACAAAATCAACTTTGAGAAAACATTTTCACTGGTTTTGTTAAACAAAATTTGTGAGCATGGCACTGATACCTTTATTAATTCATAATTTATACAAAACTTTCAATTCAGTGTCTTAAGACTGTATACAAGACAGTAATAAAGTAATAAAGATAGATATTTACACTAGAAATGCTGAACATGTTTTCAAAGACATCATGGACCTGAGTATGGTAATTAATTCATAACACAATAAAATGTGAATATAAAAATAATCATCAACAATGGACAGCTTGCTTGCATATTTTCTCTTGAAACCTTTACTTGCAAACCTTCTGCAAATGCTTGTGAATCTTAGATCTTAAAACCTGTGATTCTTAAGTATCATTTAGCTTCTTGATAATGTAACCAACTCTTAAATCTAAAAATTCTTTGGCACACGAATTATCTTGAAATATCAATATAATGTATACTTGAATTACATTGGAATATCAATTGCACAATATAAATGCTCTATGAATCTGTATCATTCCTTTATGACAAAGATACCTCTGCATTATAGCATATATATTTTTTCCCAATAGGAGTAATGATAAAACCCACAATTAAAATACATAAAAAACATATTATCATAAAAATTAACATGAAAACAGTAATTTACATATATGTATTGAATCTCAAAATAACAATGAAACTTATCCCTTTCAGCTGTCAATAAAATTTACACTACATGAAGGTCCAACAACACAAATGGTTACAGCCTTGGTTTGCAAACTCTTAAACCATTTTATATTTGTTCACCATTCCTATATGCATATTTTCCCTCAGCATTTCAACCAGATTACAAAATGACAAAAAACAATATCCTAACTCTGCAGCACGGATGATCACCTCGACCAACACTAACTCCATATAGAGCAGGCTCCTAAACTGCAAATGAGTTAGAAAAGTAACCACAACTCTACAGGATATAAAGCAAATGTAGTAAACAAGAGTTTTGACGATATAGACACTCCTGTTGCTTTTGACTTTAATTCAGTAAATATCCAGATAGATATATATGTAAAGGTATCAATAATATCATAGGTAAAGATATTGAGAGTACATGTAACTGAAACTGCAAAAAAAGGAGAAAAGAGGTTGAGAAACTAGCTGTCTCATTTAACTAGCAAATTATGTAATACTAAATTCATTTATTTGTTATCATAGTAATATGACTTCATGCTATCTCCTTAGTTTTGTTTTATGCTTAGGCTTATATCCAACTAAGAACTAGTTTGATGATCCTAATCATAGAGCTGAGGAGTGTCTATACTATGCCATCCATTTAAATACTACTGTAATTTCATCAAAATACAGGAATAAATATGTTAGAAAATTTGCCTAACAAAACTGTAATATTTGTTGATTCTTATAATTTGCTCACCAGTTTTTAAAAAATCCACATGTAATTTTCATCTTCACAAACTTAAAAACTAAGTAGGTCTTAATTCTCTCCACTTTACATAAAACGGATTAAATTTGCCAGTCTTTTAGCGAGGCCATGCAACAAACAGAATCTAAGTCAACTAAGTGATATAATACTTCACACTACTGCCCTGCCTGATACCAATACTACCAGTTGGTTTTCTAACCCAAACTGTGACTTGATTCTATTCTCACTACATGTATCGTTAGAAATAATCATCACCATTACACGGTAAATAATAGGACATAAAAATATATTAATAAAACTGTAACAGTATATATATATATATCTTTGTGATAAAAAAGAAAATGTGATTGTAAAAATATAAACAATCCTGCTTCAGGGTTACTGCCACTGGTAATTCTACATATATTCAATACTCCAATAAATCCATAAAACATTTTTACAAAATGATGACAGATACCAGAATATTCCACTATATAACCTCTAGTGTATATTTACACACACACACATATTCTGTATGTATGTATGTATGTATGTATTAAAAAATTGGTTATTTTTCCTAAATTTAATATCAAAAGATTCGTATTTACCAAGCATCCACTGTTGGGAGTGATGCCTAACAAGGTACTACCATCTTCACTGGGACCTCTGTTGATCTCCTGAAGCCAGTGCTCTGGTAGTGTGCAATACAGTGTAATGTCTCTACATATAGACGGTTCCAAGTGCTCAGCCACCAAGGCTCAATTAGTAGGCCTTGTTACATCACCTGATTTCACCTTTCCTTAAGATTTCAGGAAAAATGTTTTTTGTTTTTTTTTACAAATGCCATCACTATTGATGCTGTTATCATTATCATAACCATTATAATGATTATAATGTTATCAACATTACTAATAGGAATATTAGGTAAAAGAAAATATTTCCAGAAATCAAGGGAAAGGGTAAACAGGAGAGATAAGTAGTACTAGTAATTGATTCATTGGTGATTAAATACTTGTGGAGCTATTTATGTGTAAAGACAATTACTGGACTCAGAAAGGGCATGGCATATTTGTACATACCATCCCCGGCATCAAGTTAAGGAATTTAATAATCCATTTTTGTGACAAGACAAACCTTAATGACAAAGTTGTATGTCACAAAGGTCTTTCTCACTCTTAATTAGAAATTCTCTATATAGAAAGTTGTTCCTGTTAATACTGGACAGGTTTTTTTAGTTGTAAAAAAGGGTATCTTTTCAAATTCTAATACCAAAAGATGCATACTTTAACTACATCACTCTATGATATGTCTGTGATGTAATGCATGAGTGACTGAGTATTAGTGCTTTTACAAAGAGTTTTGTTGAGCCTATCAATACCATTCTATATTTTGGTACACTTTATTTTCAACCCAATGTTAAAGCAATAACGATCACATAAGTTGTACCTGTCAATTCTGAAATGCTCCTTTGTATTTATAAATGATATATACTCAAAATCTAACACCAAAAGACTCATATATTCACATTAGCCATGAAGCATATATGAAGCAACTGATGACTAAGTGGGTTTTAGGAATTTACTGAGAGCTTTATTAAACTCCTCAAATAACTTGTCTCCTTTACCAATGCTGACCTGTTTTTGTTCTAAACTTTAAAAAACTTATAGCAAAAAAGCTCATTTTCATTCTGAAGTAGAAACAGTGCCTTCCAAGAAAGGCTGTAACTGTATACTTTGGAAAGCTTTTTTACTTATAAAAATGGTTATCTATTCAAAATCAAATACCAACATTCATATCTTAATTGCATCACCCTGTGAAGCATCAGTGATGCGATTGATGGCCAACTGTGTGTTGGCAATTTCACTGAGAGCTCTGTTGATCTCCTCAAGTAACTTGTCTCCTCGATCAATTCCTCTTTGGAGCTTCAGAGCAGCTTCTTCACCTTCCTGCTCAAGCACCCTCATGCTGGCCGTCTGTGAATTGAACAACACTGTGTGACTCAACTATATAAATTTGCTCAAACTATCCTATAATCATCATGGACACTCTGGAGTTATAAAATATCTTAACAAATGAAAATTTTCATGTACACCCTAACTCAACCTGTGAAAGGAAAAATAAATTCTGAATACCTCAGCCCAATACTTCAGGTCTACATTACTAATTTACAAACTTGCCATATATCAAAGGCATTCTTTACACATCCTTTTTTACCTGAAGTTCAGCCGAAGAGTCTTCAGATGGAAGACTTTCAATCAATACATCTATATCCTTAGCATTACGAGCAATGAGCGTGGCAAAGACTCTCTTGTGTTCAGTCATATCTGCAAAGTTAAATATTTTGAAATCAAATAGGTCTTCAACATCATGGTAAGATGTTTGTATAATAACATTACTAAAACTCAGGAGTATATTGTACAACATATCTACATAAAAAAGAGAAACCTGAATACTCATTCTTACCATCAGGATTTTCATTTTGTGAAGGGGTCTTGCCACTTTTATCAAAGCTACATGGTGGTGCTGAATTAAACAAACAGCCTATGCTATTATAAAGGTTCTCTGCTTGCTGTAAGGATAAGAAGTAATCATTTTGTGTTAGGTCTAGTCTTCTGATAAAAAAAGGTGCATATATCAATATAATTACAGATAACTATGATAATCTATTCAGATCTCTTAATGAATCTAACCTTTTTGTACAAGTAAATCACAATACCTTGACTAACTCACTTTTTTGCAGGATTTCCATCTCTGTATCTTGTTATGGGAATCCATATCAGAATTAGATTATGAGATCTACATTCAAGACCATGCTGATGTTATAATTCTGATCTAGTATATCTAAAAGTCACATTCCTCTAACTATTCCTCTTCGCTATACTAAAGATCTGAAACTGGTTTTAATTGTTTAACATATCTCAAAACTAATGATGGCACTTTTGTCAAAAAATATGTCACAGATAAGTAACAACTGTAATTTCATTATCACCAAAGATATAACTACCATATTTTCAACCTAATTTCTTTTTCAATAATGCAAGAAGATACTAAACCACTGCTGCTACTGGTCAGTAACTGTTGAGAAAAAAGATAAGCAAGTTGAAGTAATCCTGATTTGTAATCATTTGAAAAAAGAGAAAAACAACTCTTACTTCCATAATTAAGCAGCAGATTGGAATAAGAACAACCTTTGTACTGATGTCATATTGTATAATGATGAAATTGGGTACAAAGTTTCATGAGTTTGAGGTCTTTTAGGAGGGTGTTATAAATATATCAAGAGTGGTTGAAGTCAAGGACACAATTTCAAAATTAATCTTATTCATTACTTCCATGTAGTAACACAAATCATATAAAATACATGATATATAGCACATCAGGTACCAAGCTATGGTGCATATAGTACATGCCATGTCATTACATAACTGTACCATAAAATTAGGTGATAATAAAGGAGTGACCACCTGATAATGACAGCAGATCATAGACTATCAAACTACCTATACCATAAATGTTTGATGTTTAGGAATCTCACATACCTCATATCTTTGTTATGAGGTTGTGGAGGTAATACCAGAGAAGAAAAGTTTCTTATTTTCATTCATTCTGTCCATTATATGTAAAACTTTCAATCTAATACAAGGCTGTGTGGAACTAAAACAATTTCGATCCTTCTTCCAGCATTATACTGAACTATCATTATTAGAAAATGACACTGTAAACATAGCTTTCCTACTTTTTTCCCTTCAAAAGGATACTCATTGCTATATAAGTAGGTCTACTGAAGTGAAGACTAACAGTATAATCAGATATCAATTAGGCACAGATTTACAAACATAACTGTCCCAAATTTTCATCTGTTTTCAAACAATATGAAACTTAGAAATATCCCTAGAGATTTATAGTTATCAAAGCAAGGAGTCCAAAATACATCTTGCCGCAATCCATATAGTAAAGTTGTGTTAGGTTTCACTATAGTGCAAAGGTCGTAGCTTGAAGCGATGCTATCCTGAACAAATACGAAGTGCACTTGGTAATGAATATCAGCTATATCAGATGAATCAATAACGCAATCACCATGATATTGAATGAATTAGTGACACACTGTCCAGGTTAATGTTCAACAAAAACACTGAAATCTTACTGACAAAACTAATGATTGAGAGAAAATCCGGTCTTCGGCTCACCTGTCTATATATCTACACAAAAAATAAAAAGGAGATGACATAAATATGATAAAGAAGTGGACATAAGAATGATAATACCATGTTAACTGCATCTTGAAGTTGCGACAGGCGGTCTGCCATGATTGTTGTTGTCAAGTCGCTCTTCCAGGGATCAAGAATATAAATGTTTACTAAACCAAATTCATATATATACAAAGGTTGTTGCTGGAATTAAACACAATAAATGCGTGTTAAGATTTATGAATTAAGAATGACAGTCTAGAACACTCTGGCCATATAGTTCTGTTGGTGCTTCCAAAGGGAACAATTCTGGTGCCGCCCCTCTGTTGCTCATCCTCATATGTGTATGCATATGTATATGTATATATATATATATATATATATATATATATATATATATATATATATATATATATATATATATATAGAGAGAGAGAGAGAGAGGAGAGAGAGAGAGAGAGAGAGAGAGAGAGAGAGAGAGAGAGAGAGAGAGAGAGAGAGAGAGAGAGAGAGAGAGAAGAGAGATAGATAGATACACACCCATACATGCATAGCGAGGCTGTGTAAGGGACCCCATAGAGAACTAAGAGAAAGCTGAGAACATCCATACATGCATATACATATATACATATGTACATACATACACACACACAGACACATATGTGTGTGTTTTGTGTATGTATATATATATATATTATATATATATATATATATATATATATATATATATATATATAATATACATATGTGTTGTGTGTGTGTGTGTGTGTGTGTGTGTGTGTGTGTGTGTGTGTGTGTGTGTGTGTGTGTGTGTGTGTGTGTGTGTCGTGTGTGTGTGTATGTAAATGTATACGTATATATGCAAATGTATATGTGTGTGTGTAGGTGTTTTTATATACAAACATATATGTGTGTGTATGTGTGGATATATATGTTTGTGTATATGTATATATATATATATATATATATATATATATATATATATATATATATATATATATATATATATATATACATACATCCGCAGACACACATATATAGATGTAAGTGTGTGTGTATATATATATATATATATATACATATATATATACACACATATGTGTGTGTGTGTGTGTGTGTGTGTGTGTGTGTGTGTGTGTGTGTGTGTGTGTGTGTGTGTGTATGTATGTATATATGTACATATATATACATATATACATAAATACACATGAAAATGAAATTAGCCACAATGAGAACTGAAAAGAAAACGTAACGTTTCGAACTCTTCACGAGTTCCTCTTCAGACAAGAAACGGTTTTTGTCTGAAGAGGAACTCGTGAAGAGTTCGAAACGTTACGCTTATTTTCAAATCTCATTGTGGCTAGTTTCATTTTCAGTTTTGTGTACACGTTATTGTATTTGTGCTTGTGTTCACACACACACACACACACACACACACACACACACACACACACACACACATATATATATATATATAATATATATATATATATATATATATATATATATATATATATATATATATGTATGTATGTATGTATACACACACACACACAACACACACACACACACACACACACACACACACACACACACACACACACACACATATATATATATATATATATATATATATATATATACTTGTGTGTTAAAAAAACAATAACAAATTTATTATATATTCTTCATAACTATTTTTGCTGTAATTTCAACACTCCTTCCCAAATCTGGTCTGTTACCACTGAACAGCATAAATGGCAATTCGACAATGTGCCATCCCAGCGACATTATATCCACTTAAATGCATGCCGTGTCACTGAGAGGCTCGGCAACATTCTTTCCTCCACAAAATGTCTCTGTGTCTTATCCTAGAACCGGCGTGAGAGGGAAGGTTGGTGAGGCGAGAAGTGATTGCGGATTCTGCGTGCATACAGACAACTGCCGTGAATACTGCTCTGTTTTTGTGTTTGTTTTATGGGCAACAGTTCAGTTCAGACCAGGAAATGAAGAAGCAACTGTTAGAAATGAGGTTTTGAAGCCAAGGTAGACAGCCTGGTAGTAGAATATATGAAAATAAGTGAATAAAGCGTGTATTTGTAGGAAATTGTAGATAATTGTTGCAGGAACACAACCATTCAAAGAGAGAATGCTGGAAAAAAACATATACACACAAGGAAAAGGCTTGGCCAGCCACGAAGAATATAAGAAAATCTGGATGAGAGAAAATATAACCAAAAATCATAGAAAACCACTCCAGAAAAACGGAAAAAGTTAATGAACAAATATGGACAAAGGACTGAGGAAGAAAAAACTTGCTCATTTGGAGGATGAGAGGTTTCCAAGCTAAAATGTTGGGACAGACCAAACATTAGCTTTACAGCCAAAAGGAATACATAAATATTATATAGAATTAGTTCATATAAATATAATGGTTTATCCTCTAAGATACTATAATAATTTCGCTAGAACTAGATACAACTGAAGTTATTAATAATTCAGATACAACGTGCATTACTGAATCGAAACTGGACCCCTTCATAGACAATATAACATCAAACCCAAGAGACTATAATATTTGGAAAAAAATAGGGTAAATGGAAACGAAGGGACGTTGCCCAGTTAACAAATTATTATGATGTGAGAGATTAAACAAGACTCCATAGTGGAACATGTGGCAATTGAGGTAGAAATCACCGGGGTAAACATATTGATAACCACAGTGTACATGTCATCTCATACATCGGTGTGGTCTCAAGAAAATTACCAAAAATAAATTCAAGAGACATTAAAGTGCCCGGAAGAAGTGGTAAAATGCAAAAGAAATGCTTGTAAAAGGGGGTTTTGATAGCAAAATTGACTGGAAGAGTTTCGATCCCAGATCCCAGCCATATTCGTAGAATGCAACATTACTAGAAATCATAAATGACTATTGCCTTTTCCATATTAGGGCAAAATAGACAGTCTATTTCATCATCATAAAGATGATAAAATCGATAGTACTGTGCTCTTCTAGGAAAAGGTGACCATAGTAAACTAAGTAGTATCTTCTACCGAAAGTACTTATCGTAAATATGGAAAGAAAGGGGAAATGGAACTACAAGTGTTGATTATAGAATTATAGAATAAAGGTTTCTTTGATGGTATAAACTGGGAAAAAATCCTGAACGAAGAGAATATTGATGTACAATATTCAAAATTTTGCAAAGCCTATAAGATAGTCGATAAATATGGATTAAGATTCACAACTGAAACAAGAAATGTCCAAAACTGGTTTATGATAATAAAGGCAAGAAAAAAAATGCACTCCTTTGAAAAAAGGTTCAGAAGACATAGATCTAAAGCAGTGTATGAAAGATATATAATAGAAGAAATTAGTAAACCCAAAACGCAATAGAAAAAAGGATATAATCAACGCATGTCCAAATCAGCCAAATTTCTTCTTGAACTATTTAAATAGTAAGACAAAAAGTAGAGATCAAATTATCGCCATGAGACAAAACCTACGAAAAGGGTTAGACAAGATTAAAACAAATATACCAGACACCTTTGCTATTAATATTACAATATTCAGTGAGACTAGGAAAGCTACCCAAAGCTTGAAATGTCGCCAACAATACACCTTTTTATGAGCAGCGACAAGCAAAAACCTCTAAATTATAGACCAGTTTCATTAACCAGCGCAACATGTAAGCTTCTAGATAGAATAATTAGGAAACAATAGTTTGAGGTAGAGAAGTTCAGTTGAAGATTGTTTTTATGATAGTTTCTGAAATATTATGAGTATGTACTAAGGCTTTAAAAGGTGTTAGAAAAGGTGTCACTTAGAAAACTATCATGGAAATTAGAACACTTAAGTGGAGTGAAAGGCAAATTCCTCAAGGGGATGAAAGACAAGTGAGCACAATAATTAGAGGGAAGCACTCTACATGGAGACAAGTAACTAGCGAAAGACCTTGGCGCCGATAATGTTTGTTCTTTTCATCAATGAATTGGGGTCAAACATAAGTCTAGTTAGTTAACTTGATATGTTTGTAGACGCGAAAATACAACTAAACGTATAGACGGGGCCTTATGACCAAAGGGACATCGAGAACCTATTCATGTGGTGTTGTGCTTGGAAATTGGAATTCAACACCAATAAAGGCCATGTAGTCAGATTCGGGGAAAGTAAAAATTGAGTCCTGTGCCAATACAAATTAGGTGACGCAATATTAAACACAGCAGATGGGGGGCGTACCTAACTTTTGCATACATAATACACACACACACACACACACACACACACACACACACACACACACACACACACACACACACACACACACACATATATATATATATATATATATATATATATATATATATATATATATATATATATATATATATATATATATATATATATATATATATATATATATATTATATATATATATGTGTGTGTGTGTGGTGTGTGTGTGTGTGTGTGTGTGTGTGTGTGTGTGTGTGTGTGTGTGTGGTGTGTGTGTGTGTGTGTGTGTGTGTGTGTGTGTGTGTGTGTGTGTGTGTGTGTGTGTGTGTGTGTGTGTGTGTGTGTGTGTGTGTGTGTGTATGTATGCATGCAAGCATTACATTTTGTAGTAAACAATTATATTCTTGATCCCTGAAAGAGCGACGCTGATTGGCTGAGAGAGACATCATAACAACAACAGCCATGGCGGACCGCTTGTCGCAACTTCAAGATGCTGTTAATATGGTATTATCTCTCATATCTCCACTTCTTTGACGTTTCTGCTTCAGTTTTTTGTTGTTATTTGTTTGTTGATGAAGCCTGATGAGGAGACGATAGGATTTTGGGGGATTATAGGCTTCATCTGTTAGTTTTTGAGGCACTTCCTTGATGTATTTTCTGGAAGTCAAGAAATGTATTTGTAGTAATTTAAGCGGTAATAGTTCCTAATAAAACCGCGTGAAGACAGGTAAGATACAGAGAGAATAGCCATAGAAACGTAAAATGGAGACGCGAGTATCGGTACGTTTAATGTTAATAGTAGCAGTAGTGTTTTAGAACAAGTCAGTTATTATCCAGACTAGAATTTGTTCAAAAATTATTTGGTCAAATTCTGTCCGCACAAATGTAGTTCTCGGGTAACTTTCCGCACACGCTTAGTTCTTTTTTAATCATCTTCTGCACTTAAAATTCTTTTGACCTTTCCGTGCACTTGTTTCATCATCAGTCCACAGATCCGTCCGCGCAAATGTAGCCAAAATGATGTTTTCCATGCAAGAAAAATACTCTGCAGTCTGAGTTATTATATTGGTTGTGTGCTCTCCAAATCCACTTGAAACTTGCTTTGATCAGAGATGGATGGCCTCCATTTATTATGTAAGTGGTACAGTGTAAAGTAATTGTAAAAGCCTATGTTTATAAGGAAGTGACTACTGGTATGGCAGAAAAAACCCTGATTGGTGTCCAAAGCATGCATGGTGAAACAAACAAGATGGCAGCGTCTTTGCACGAGAAAAGGATTCCACTGAATATTTACAGAGGATAACAATCAGGATTTGAGAAAAAATAATGTATCGAATGGTTACCTTGATGTAAAATAAGACACCTTTCATCTATGGCATAAGGTGCGCAAATCAAAAATTAAGAAGATATGAGATGAGATAGAGCACGTAAAAAAGATTCCACTCTCAATTAGGTTAGGTTAGGGTAGGTGCGTACTCATTTCCAGGAAATCAAGGTTTTATACACATATGTCCTGTACACCTTGCCATAAGAAATCAGATATGGCTGCCATACACATAACCTCAGCCTAGTTTCAAAGGTCATCAAGCCACCATATTTAAGATTGCACTTTAGATGGATTTGTACTTGATGATCGACAGTATTCTAGACACTGAACCATCTTATTTTATCATAACACATATGATAACCTTTGAACATCAATGGCAGGCTTGAGGGTTGTGATGAATATACACGTGTCTTCTAAACATATACAGCATATTTGGCAGAAAGCAAAGATAAGTCTGTAATTGTTTATCAGATTTTCTGTGTTCAACAGTGCCATACCTCCATGCATGGTGTTCTGGTGATGATAAACAGACCTTCAATATGTATATAGGTCAGTCTTGATTTCCATAGCAAGTTACAGTCAAATGAGGATCCAGACACTGAATACAATTACTTCATTTGGCTCTGAATAATTATTACATAAACTATAATTTTTTTGTATACTGTTTTATTTCTAAAATGGTGATATTTAACCAGTGCTTAGGTAAAGAAGAATAGAAGTAATAGTCAAATTACATTAAAATAACTTGATAAGGTGTATGTTCTAATCTTCACAGAGTAAAGGTAAACCCACAATAACTTGTGATTTTTAAAATGAAAATAGTAACAATAAAACATTATGATTCTTACACTCATCACAGTCCAGAATATACCTCACTAATAACATGAGATATTCAGGTTTGTTTTTATTTCTTTACAGCAAGCAGAGAACCTTTATAACAGCATAGGTTGTTTGTTTAATTCAGCACCGCCATGTAGTTTTGATAAAAGTGGCAAGACCCCTTCACAGAATGAAAATCCTGATGGTACGTAAAATAAATGTGTTGGTGTATATTGGTTATAAAGGTGATTGTCCTCGTATGTTTTATTAATGTCATTATATAAGCACCTTGCCATGATGTTGAAGACCTAATATTTTTTCTTTTTGAATATCTAATATTTGCAGATATGACTGAGCACAAGAGAGTCTTTGCCACACTTATTGCTCGTAATGCCAAGGATATAGATGCACTGATTGAAAGTCTTCCATCTGAAGATTCATCAGCTGAACTTCAGGTGAAAAGGATATACAAGACACAGTTTGATGTTGCTTTTATATATATATATTTGTATTATAGCTATATTTTGTGTTATATTTATATATATATATATATTTTTTTGGCACATAGTAAGACATGTCTCAAAACTATAACTCTAAAATAGACCTGGAAGAAATAGTTATATATTGAAATATGCAGAGATAAAAAGTGTTGTTCAACTTTTCCCCACTAAGTCATCTTTACCCCACTTGAGGGCAGTTCAGATAATCCGATAAGAATAATATACTTTTTTATATGTTATTACAGACAGCCAGCATGAGGGTGCTAGAGCAGGAAGGCGAAAAAGCTGCTCTGAGGCTTCAGCGAGGCATTGACAGAGGAGACAAGTTACTAGAGGAGATCAACAGAGATCTTAGCGACATTGCCAACACCCAGTTAGCCATTAATCGTATCACAGATGCTTCTCAGGGTGATGCAATTAAGATATGATTCTTTTGGTGATAGATTTTGAAAAGACAACCATTTTTTAAGAAGCTAAGAAGCCTTCCAAATTTAACTGGTACAATATCCCATCTAGGGCATTGTATCTAATTCAGAATGAAAATAAGCTTTGTTGATGCAAGTGTGTCCGAGTTTACCACATTGGTAGATCAAAATCCTTTCTAATACTACTATTTACAGTGAGAAAGAATCTGTTGGTTGTCAGCACTTTGTAAATGTGTTCAGTGAGTTTATTCCAAGAAATGTGTGTGTAAGATAATGAGTGACGCCAACCTACAATACGAATGTTTATTTATTTTACAGCAATTATTTTCCTTTTCCTTCTTTAACGGAATATCATGTTACCAATTTCACATATCTATACGTGATATGTCTGTCCTGGATGCTGTTGACTCGGCAGATAATTTTAAATAGTCAATCAGTCTGTCCTGGATATTTCCCAGTCAGTAGAGTTGCTTATATCTAATGCTACATAGATTGGAACAGAAAACTGGTTAATAGTAAGGACAGTAGACTGGAAAGTAGTATGAAGTAGGGCTCATTCAAGGACTTTTGCAAATTGAATGCTGTTTATGTAAAGTGGTGATCATGACACACTAAATAAAATAGTAGTAGAACATTTTTGCTACTGGTTAGAAAATATTAGATAGAATGAATAAATTGTATAAGTTATTGCTATTATATCATATTTCCCCATATAGTTGCGTCTATAATTTTATAAAACTTCCAATAGTTTAAACTGATGGCATAAGAGAAACACTCCTTAGTTGTTGAACACAGTTTACTCAGTTTAAAGATATTGCTTAAGTTTAATTTAGCATGATCAAAAAAATACCCAATGTGAAAAAATAAGGAGAATAGCTTAAAGTTCCTAGTTCTACAGGAAATAAATTTGATAAGGTAAAATGTTCCGAGGTGTACTTTCCTATGTGCAGTTTTAGAGAGCCAACTACTAGAACGGATTTAAGTTATGTAAGGCCACGGTTAAGGAGTTGCTTTTATGTGTGCTTGTGATATTTATTAGGGATATCCTGAATTTTCCCAAGAACAGCAGATATGACTGTATGCTGTTTAACCTCATTATTTTCATTCCCCTGTTTACCTCATTTCATCTACATCCTTTAGAATTAAGATCATTATTCTGACTTGTTTACAGTTTTGCAGTCTACTCTATATGGAGTCAGGTGTGAGTTGGTCAAGTTGATCAGGTATCCCGAGTGGTAGGATGTTCAGTATCATTTCCGTTTGGTTGAAATGGTAAAATGAGAATAGTCATACAGGTATGACAATGAACAAAAATAAAAGGTTTAGAGATTCTTCCAAACAACTATTTAAATTTGTTTTCTTGGACCTTAAATACAGTGTAGATTTTACTGAATGCAGAAAAGGTATCAATGAGAATGACTATCTTCACAATACAAGAGATGTATTTGACCGGCTTCGAGTTTATCTTTGTCAGAAATATTTGTATTTCTGACAAAATATGTTTTTGAAACCTGTCAGATATATCACTTGTATTGTGAAGATATTCATTCACATTCATACCTTTTCTACATTTGACAACATGAGTACATGAATGCCATTGCATGTTGTTACTGAAAGGGTAATGTATT
>NW_020868571.1:797446-804946 GCF_003789085.1 Penaeus vannamei
GTGCTGCACACAGAAACATAATACCTGCAATGCTTACTGACTTTTCCTTCTGCTTGGGCGGTTATCCGTTACTAAATATCCACAGTTCCAGAAAGAAGACAATTCGATGCGTCTTTGTACTTTTTTAGGTTTAAAATTTCTCAAGGATAACGCCGATTTCATTCGAAAATGCGAGTACCATCTGGCAGTGCTCTGTGTGCAGGACAGAGGAACAGTGGGTGACTAGTATATGAGAACCTATGGGAGCTGGAGCATGGACATCAGTCCTTAAATTGGTATGATAAAAAAAATAAGTGGGAAAATATGTACACAAAAATACAAAAAGACTGAGGAAATAATAACAATAAAATTAAAAGGTATGACTTGCGTGCCAATGGCTTTAATTAGGATTATTTGGTACTACTGAAGGGATAACTATATGAAGACTTTTAGCACCTCATATTGACTTTAAATTGATGTGTATTTCCTGGCTATGTTTGATTTTTCTTTTTTACATATAACTTGCAAAAATAACTAGAATAATAAGGTACAGTTCACTTCTGCAGAAAAATAATAGTAATAACTAAATATTTCAGATATAACTCTCGATACTATAATACATTATCTATTTACACTAATAACTTTTACACGTTTTTCTTTCCATGCCAACAAATTAAAGTTTTGTTTGAATTTACCAATCAATATATTTTCTCCAGGAAGAAAAGACGAAAAAATGCAGTATTAGGCTTCAGATAACCAAAGTAATAATCAAATATGGAAATTCTCCATTAAGTAATCATCTGCCCTCCGAAATATAATTTTCCTTTTTTTGGCCCATCAATTCAATTTTATACTTTTCCGGTATTTTTTTTGTCATCCAGTGAAACTAAATACTAATAGCACCATTCCAGGATTTTTCTTTTACCGATTTAGACTGCATTTCAGATATTTACAATTTGACTTTTCGCCCAATTTTTAAATACAAGAGAGAGCTCAAGCAATCCTGCAAAGCATGCTAAGGAGAAGCCTCCTCATTTGTACATTCACTGAAGCTCAGTTCACCGTAAGACGTAAGAAAATAAGATTTGTTCATAACACCTATGAAACCCATGTCTAACCAGTGTGTTCGTCAGTCGTAGCAGAAATCATACTCTGACTGTCGCAGGCTCCACCTCCCTTTCTTCTTGTTTATTCGACTAATAGCAGAGTAAAGACGATATTTTCTTATTTTCATCCCGCTCTCTCCGTTTCATTTAAAGTTCGTGTTCCATGAATCGACACACATTTATAGCCTTGACGAGCTATGATGAACTTCCAGATTGTTTCCACGACCCCGGAATTTAGTGATTAATAAATCGCATGAGGTGGATTCACTTCATATTAGTTGACATACAAGACCATATTTCCTTGAGAAACATTCTGACTGATTCACGTTCATATTCCCTCTTTCTCTCCGGCAAAACATTCTGCAGAAGTCGAAATACAATGCAAGTCTGAAAACAACTCCACATAACGTTGAGCTCTCAGGTACCCCATCAAAAAAGTGAATTCACTTCTTTACTAAACCTTTAAAAAAGTATAGGCCCATCCTCAGGTCTGCCTTCCCCTTCAGTAAAGCCTCCCCCACCACCTCTGGGACACGAGATCTGAACCTGCTCGAAGCAAAACCTCATGAACCTCAAGCCACGTTGAACACTCTCGGCAACTTTCTTCCATCGCTCCTGATCAACCCCTGAGAATGCACTGACATCTCTCCAAGTGAGTAAACCACCAAACTAAGTGTTAAAAGACTATCTTCGTGGCACACACTTCCTAGTCCTTTTCCAAAACGGTAGCTAGATTTACGACATACTGCAAATTAACATGGCTGCAAACATTTCCATAAAATTTTAAAATCTGCAGTGGATATGGCACTTTTACTATTTAAAACAATAGTACATTTAACTACCAGTACTAGAGTAACCTGCGTACTGAACTTAATTAACAGTCAACAGAAAGTTTAAAAATTAATTGTGTGTATATATATAACTCCATACGTTTATACTATGGATCATAAATATTAATAAAAATAAAATCCTTCAAATTCACTACTCAAACTTGCTATCCCTGCATTAAAAACAAACATTTTCTTTGATGTAATTCGCAAGTACATAAACACGTTTAGGGCTTTTGTTTTGTTCGATTACATTACATATAGCTACAATATATACTATATATATATGACTTGGATAAATAGCACCCCATAACTTCAGGTCAACTCTGTAGATACGACAGGCTGAGGTCGCTCACATTCAACACGTTCTCTTTACTGCTTATCTCCGCAGTAATACCTTTTGTGATCCATGGCTGAACATATGACACGTCCTTGTTGCTTCGTGCTAGTCTATGGACATACGCAAATACCATGTTTCATTCACAAAGCACTGTCGTTAGTTCCATTCACTTTTTTCTCACTACACACATTGCTGAACTGATGTAAAGGAATTGTCACTGTCTTCTACAGAGCAGCCCGAAGACTAGCAGAGGAATTCTAGAAAATAAAGTTACTTTCTTGTGGTCTCCACCTGGCCTATGCTTAGCAGTATTGAAATTTTATCCGGTACTACTGTTAAGCATTTTTTCACTAGTGCGATTGCAAAGCTTCCCTGCAACATCTAGTCCAATGTCCTCTCTCGGGACAGTGAGTAACCGGTTACAATAACTGCCAAGTCAGGGGCTTCAGCGAGGAGTGAGGACGTCTGAGGTGTGCGAAGAGTCGCAGCTGTTTGGAGGGGTGTCCAGTTGTGGTGTCGAGAAGTCTATGTAATCCTGCGGGGTAGAACATTGCATTGAGAAAGTGTTTACTCAGTGAAACCTTATCAAGAAATGATAATAGATGATATAATCAGATTGAAGATTCTATCCTCCGATGCAAAGACAACCTAATCGTTCTTAGAAAATAACGATAAAAACTGACCTCCGTCGACGATAACGTGAGGATCCGGTCTAAGTCTTCCACGAGCTCCTTGAAGGTTGGACGCTGCGTTGGCTGGTACCGCCAGCACTCACGCATGATCGTGTAACTGTAAGAGAAAAACAAGATGATAATTCTGAATCATAATTCTGATATCTAATATTACAGATTTCCTGGTTATGAATTAACTGTTTAAAAACTACGATGGAACCGAAATTATACAAGATTTCTGAAGAGTTATGTAACTTTGATAAAATATAAGATTGCATGATACTTACATTTCAAGCGAACAATTTGAGGGCTTCTCCATTCTGTGACCTTCTCGGAGCAACTGGAAAAGCTTCTCGACTGAGGGTACTGATGGGTATGGAGTTCCACCCAGGGTCATGATCTCCCACAAAAGAATTCCGAATGCCCACCTGATCAACAAAAAGGGACCTCCATTAATCAAAACGGCAGGATTGAAGAGCTATAAAGAGAGACTCTTGTCTACCAAGCAGTTTCTCAGAAAAGCGTAAAAATCTCATGTAAAACGTATATCCCATTAGCCTTTTTTAATATTTCAAGAAGGGGGAGAAGAAAAAAATACCGTCACTTACACATCTGACTGTGAAGTGTACACTCTGTGGAAGAGAGCCTCGGGTGCCATCCACTTGACTGGCAGGCGGCCTTCGCTCGTCTTGCGATAGTAGTCCTGGCTGTGAATATCTCTGGCAAGACCAAAATCAGCTATCTTCATGATCCCGTCCTTACTGACTAGAACATTTCGTGCGGCAAGATCACGGTGAATGCACTGGAAAGAGGAAATTCAAGTTATTGGAACCATCACATGAGGAATACGTGTATGGATATGCGTGAAGAAACATTGGCGCTAACACAACACCATAATGCAGAGGACAGAATATTGGGTAAAAGGTTCGCACATCTACTGAACATCACAGCCTAAAATACCTTTTTAGAGGCGAGGTACTCCATTCCGCGAGCCACTTGGTAAGAGAAGCTGACCAGGTCTCTCTCCGTGAGCGCGTTCGTCTCCTGCCCAATGGCCCTCTCGTAGCCTGAAGAAGGGCGCTTGTTACGCAGATAATCCCTCAAGTTTCCATGCGCCGCGTACTCCACGACCACGTACAGAGGGCCGTCTTGGGTGCAGCATCCCAGCAGGTTGATGATGTTGATGTGCGTGCCGATCATTTTCATCATCTCCATCTCCGAGACAAGGTCCATGAGCTCCGCGTCCGTGTGCCCCTCTGTTGCGAAAAGAAAGTGCTCCGTTAGTGTCTGGTCCGGACCTACTTCTGTCCATGGAAAGCAAGTGTACACAATCAAAAGCAAATTCCTTTCATTGATACGTTGGAATTTTATCCTCTGCCACGACTCACCCTTCAGCATCTTCACAGCGACGGTGGTGGTGAGGTCGGGCCGGTTGATGCCTTGCACCTCCGCCTTCACGACCTTCCCGAAGGCGCCCTCGCCGAGGGACTCGCCCATGATCAGCTTCGAGCGCGGCAATTCCCAGAGGATGTCCAAGGGCAACTCGTACTCGGATATCCTCGTGTTTTCTGAGCCGTTGTGCGAGTTGGACTGGCACCGCTCGATCTTGATGGTGGGCACGATCAGAGGCTCCTGCGAGGCGTCCGAATTCTGGCGCTCGACGATGACCTGCGCAGAACGACGTTTGAGACTCGAGTCGAACAACAGCGTGCGATAACAACAGACCCCGCAAGAAGGCCAGCATGTAAACAAACCCAGACCTTTAATCCATGTTCACGTAATACCAGAACCAAACCCCACGGGTCTCCAACGAATCAAACAACAATCCACTCATGTCTACCTTCTTGATCCACTGCTGGGTGATGACCTCCTTGGCCCTCTCCAGCTCCTTGGCTCGGCGCTTCTCCTTCTTCCACTTCTTGCAGAAGCAGTAGAGGATGAGCCCCACGCCGGCCAGGGCCACGACGAACACAGCGGCCAGAATGGGCACCACGTGCGACTGCGCATCTGCAAGGATGGGCTCCGCTGAAAAACAATACAAGGTGTTAAGAACCACCACCGCCACCACCGCAACAGAGCAATATGAACGACTTGGCTGCAACGCGACTGGCAAAGCACAGCAGGGAATGCACCTGTGACGTCATCCGATTTCAAGACGCTTCATTTGCGAGCGACTGGATTTTGCGCTGAGTCATCACTTTCATAAAACTCGCTGCTCTTGTTAATCTTATGGTTAGTATGGAGGGATTTGTAGGATCGGCGAAGGAACGACCGACAAGGAAGATTGTTACAGTGATATACTAACAGTAGAGAATAGTCAATTCTACAACAGAAAAATAATAAGAACTCGGTGAGATATAATACACGCACACACATATTTGTGTATGAATATATATATATATATATATATATATATATATATATATATATATATATATATATATATATATATGTATGTATATGTACTGTGTGTGTGTGTGTGTGTGTGTGTACATATATGTATATATGTATATATATATATATATATATATATATATATATATAATATATATATATATATATATATATATATATATATATATATATATATATATATATATATATATATATATATATAATATATATATATATATATGTATATATATATACATATATATATTATACACATATATATATATATATATATACATACATAGTATATATATATATATATATATATATATATATATATATATTATATATATACATACATACACACACACACACACATATATAAACTCCCCGCCCGCCCCACTGGCACCAACGACAACCCCGCTCACCATCGATCACGTTGAGGTAGGCCGTGGACGAGGAGTAGCCCAGGCTGTTGGCGGCGATGCAGGTGTACCATCCGGCGTCCTTTTCCGTGACGTTGGTGAGCACAACCACCTGCGGGTCTTCGGTGCTCGTTATGTTCCCTCCTCCCTGCGCCACAGATAATGGATTAGCTTTGTTGCCACACTGGCGGGAGATATTGGTAGGCATTGTGATTTACTGTCTGTGTGATTTAATAGAAGGCATTGCTGATTCTGTGTGATTTGATAGAAGGCATTGCTGATCTGTGTGATTTATAGAAGGCATTGCTGATTCTGTGTGATTTAATAAAGGAGACATTGAAGGCCTTCCTGACTCTTAAGTGATTTAATGACAGTTCTTAATTTGAGTTTGTTTAAGCCTGTTTTTTTTTTGGCAACTGTGCAAACATCATCTACATGCAACAACTTTAGACAACCTTAAAAACCGTAATAAATTCTATTCCGTGACCACAAAAAATATACTATTTTTAAATACTCAAAGATATGACAAATCGAAAATGTACTGAAATACAGCCTAAGGTAAACAAACATACGTACAGACAAATAAAATACCACACATCATGCAAGACATCAAATAAAACTCCAGAAACATATCTTGATAAAAAAATGTAAAGGTTTTCGGAACAAAACATGCATTGCCTTTGACTAGATTTAAGGTTCACAAGTAAGTATACACAATAAGCAATTAGAATAGTCATGCTCATTAGTTTGGTCATGCAAAAAAGACAGACATGCAGAGGTATTATTATACAAAGTTTCCCGTCTATAATTCTAACTGATTATAAATTGAGGAAGAGTATGCTGTTATATCCATCAAACATCGGCACAGTAATTAAGACACAGATACAAATTCATGAATCGATACTGAAATTAGCCTTGGCTAAAATTAATAAGCAGATACGTAACACTTCGACACATTCAACACGCCGTAAATTCTTTTGTTCAAATCCAAGGCAAAATTAGCTCTATAATGAAAATGAAAATAGCATTTTTTTTTTTTTTTGCTAAACTGAGAATGGAGGGAAAACGCATGCACCCCTCGCGCGAGCATTATTAATTCCAATCTACACGTGTTAGGGTCATGTTTGTAGGCTTCACACGTTGCCTTGGGAATGCAATCTGACCTGGCCCTCTGAGGCAGCCTTGAGAATGGTCTCGTTTATATAGATTTCGCGGGAACCGAAGTCCACGTCCGGATCTAACTGCGGCAAGCCCGTGCGCCACACAATGTAAGCACTGGGCGTGTTTTTCGTGTAAATGCCCACCTCCAGCCTCACAGTGCTGCCGCTAATGACGGTCATGTTTTTCAGTTTCTTGGTGAAGATTGGCCGAGAACCGACGTGTTCTAAGAGGCAGGGACAAGAAATTGAGGAAAGATTAATAACAAGATCCTTAGACCCAAAAAGGAGAAGAGGAGGAAAGGGAGGACCGTCACCTCAAGCAGAAACCGTGTCTTAAAATACTCTGGAAAGGAAAGGCGATTTAAGAGCACCCACATACCACAGTAGCTACTGGACCCGAAAGGAGCGTAGCTGAACCACTAATGCCCTCTATACATGAACCAAAAGCAAATAATTACAAGCCATAAATCATAACCGAACTACGTGTCTCTACTGTCCCGTGCATTCCACACACACAGAACGGTGCACCATACAGCCTGCGCAAAAGTACACTGAAAGGAGGATGCCCCTTAGGAGGCGAAGTTCCCCTACGGGTTTTGAC
>NW_020868571.1:812446-819946 GCF_003789085.1 Penaeus vannamei
GAGAGAGGAAACAGCGAAGAGAGAGAAGACAGCGAAAGGAACGAAGAGAGAGGAGCGAAGACAGAAACGACGAAGAGAGAGGAGACGGACAGCGGAGGCCACGCCAGATGACGGGCACATGAAGCCACGCGGTTGTCTGGCATAAACAAGGGTCTGGGGCCACGGCGAAGGGACAGACACTGCGGTCGCGGTAGGCACTCGTGTGGGCCGGAGGTGTCGCTCTGACGTCCTGTGAATTGCCCATGAGAGGGGGGGGAGGGGAGGGGAGGGGGTAGGGGAGGGGGGTGTGGGGGGGAGGGGCTGGTGTGGGGGGGGGGAGGGATGGGTAGGGGAGAGGGAGGGGCTGGTGGGGGGGGGAGGGATTTGGGTAGGGGAGGGAGGGGCTGGTGTGGGAGGGATTTGGGTAGGGAGGGAGGGGAGGCGAGGTGCCAAACACTTCAGTGAGGCCACAATACTCTTGTAAAACAAAAACAGAAGTGATTCCCACTGGCGAAAACATCCAACAAGGATCTCGGGCTTCGCGCTGAGAAATTCCATAAATAAACAAACAAATAGGTAAACACAAAATTGCAATATCAACTATAACGATATTATACACCATCACCCATAAGAAAATATGAATTATACATCACCCATCACCCATAAGAAACATTAACTGTATCTGAAGGCTAAGCGGTCCAAAGAAACAGGCCAGCGGAGCCCTCCCTCCTCCCTCCCCTCTTCCCCTTCGCCCTCCCTCCTCCCTCTTCCTCTTCTTCGCTCTCCCTCCCTCTTCCTCTTCTCGCCCTCCCTCCTCTCCTCTTCCCTCTTCTCGCCCTCCCTCCCTCCTCCCAGGCCAGAAGCCGTTACAGGATTAACGAACACACACACAACATACATTGTCCTTCCCGAGCAAGCAAAACAAACAGCGGATCCATAAAACCACCCGCCGCCGCCGCCGCCGAACGTTAAGCGACCCGCGAAACAAGCGCGCATCGCGGAGGGAGCGGGAAGGGGAATCGGGGAACGCTCCGGGGCCCGTTTGGACGAGATTTAAGAGTCAAAGGGGATTAGAGCCTATTCCGGCGTCTATATTTTCCCTCGAGGAGGATTAGAGCCTATTCCGGCGTCTATATTTTCCCTCGAGGGTAGAGCCTATTCCGGCGTCTATATTTTCCCTCGAGGGGGATTAGAGCCTATTCCGGCGTCTATATTTTCCCTCGAGGGGGATTAGAGCCTATTCCCGGCGTCTATATTTTCCTCTCGAGGAGGGATTAGGATCGGGTTGACTCCGAAAGGATCCGAGAGGAGAGAGGATTAACGTTTCACACGCGGGGCTTATCGGGTCGGTTCTCGAAGGGCGTGATCGGGTTTGGGCGCCGCGGGATTAGGCGTCGGTGCCGAGCTGTCGCGTCTTCGGTTTCCTCATCAATCAGCTGCCAAAGAGGACGAGCGGGTGACAATTTTTTTTTAACCGGCTCTCGACTCCAACGGACTCAGAGGCTAGGTTTAATGACGTGTCCGGAGAAATTAAACTAGATTAATGGCGGAAGCAACGAAACGTGGCTTAGAAGGCCCGCAGAGTACACCGCCCTGCGGGTTTCGGAGTAGTGAAGCGGAGACGAAAATTCATTCACAAACTTAAGATAAATAATGAGGATAAAAAACTGACGAGAAATAATGAGGATAAAAAACTGAAGAGAAATAATGAAAAAAAGAGAAATAGTAAAGATTAAAAAAAACTGAAGATATAAAATAAAGATAAAAAACTGAAGACAACAATAAAACAACGAAAAAAATAAGCGCAGTAGAAATTAAAATCAGAACAAGACCCACCAAAAATAAATAAATAAATAAAAAAAAATAAAAATTAAAAAGAAATTATACATGTACTTTTTACCGGCGCCAAAAAGCGGAAAATAACAAAGCGGTCCCCAGCGGCCGTTATAAAAAGACATCGCCCTCGTAATGAAGATTGAAAGGATAAACACAGACCTCGTCACCCACGCCGACGCGAGACAATTTAACGCCACATGTCACGTAAAAAAATAAAGAAAATCACGTGACAAGCTCCAAGCAACAGACGCAGAACACGCAAAAAAAAGAAAAAAAAAAAAAAATAATAAAAATAATAATAAATAAACAAATAAAAAAAAAATAATAATCACGTGACAAATTCCAAACAACAGACGCAAAACACACGCCAAAAATTATAAAAAAATAATAAAAAAATAATAATAATCACGTGACAAGCTCGCAAGCAAACACACGCACGTATTACATCAAGTACTTTTGCAACTCCTCTCCCCACCCCCCTTACCCCTCCTTTCCTCCTCCTCTCCCCACTCCTGTTGCAAGCAGAGCACCAGCATTTCCTTGCAACAACGAAGGAAGAACAAGAAAACACAAGAATAAGCCCTAATCGCGTGTTCTCTTGTTCTTCCCTTCGTTGTTCCTGTTGCACCAGAATTTTCCTTGTTATTTTCATTTTTGTTTATTTTTGAAGAGAGGGAAAGCAGGAAGTGTGAAGAGGCGAAGAGGAAGAGAAAATGAGGAGTGATGAAGGAAACGAATAAGTAAAATAAAGAGTGAGGGAAAAATTAAAAGAAAGAGTAAGAGGTAGCTTTCCTCAACATGCTGATGCTGCTCCTCCTCATTTTCTCTACATCCCCCTCTTCCTCTTCCTCCTCGTCTTCTTCTTCCTCTTCACCATCCTCGTCTTTTCTTTTTCTTATCCTCCTCCTCGTCTTCTTCTTCTTCATCATCTTCATCTTCATTCATCCTCCTCCTCATCTTCTTCATCATCCTCATCTTCTTCTTCTTCCTCAACATCCTCCTCTTCCTCTTCTTCTCCTTCTTCTTCTTCATCGTCTTCCTAATCCTCCCCAAAAAAAACTCCCATCGATTCCTTCTTCGTCCATTTTCTCTCACTGTCCCTCTACGTCCCTTCCTCCTTCAGCTCATAATTTAATATCTCCCACACCCACGCATCTGCACATCACGGTGGGCGTGCGGGCGGCCCGACGACGCCCGCGTGGGTGGCTCTGTCACTCTTCCTTGACATCCTCCCTCGCAAAACACCCCATCCTCCCCTCCCCCCTCCCTCTCCCCATCCCCCCACACCGACATCCCTTCCCTCCTCGAGAAAAAAGAAAAAAAAAAAAGAAGAAAAAGAAAAAAAAAACAGAGTACGGAAAAAAGAAAGAAAGAGAGATTGAAAGAAAGAAAACTAAAAAAACAAACAAAGGAAGTAAACAAGCAGAGACACAAAGACGGAAGAGAGAGACAGCAGTGATGAGCGAAAGCGAAAGACGTCGAAAAAAGAGAGAGCTAAAGTAAGAGAATAAAAGGACCGAAAGCTTAAAGAAAGAAAGAAAGAAAAAGAAAGAAAGAAAAAGAAAGAAGAAAGAAAGAAAAAAAACTGAAAGACCCAAGAGAGAAAAAAAGGAAATTACAGAAAATCGATAGAAAAAAAGAGAGAGCAAGAAAACACGTAACCCCGCCCACATCCACAGACAGACAAACAGACTGACAGATAGACAACCCAATCACTTTTAACAACACGCTTCCTTCAACAACAAGCGCACGCATAAGCCGACCTCACGCGCACCCGATTTAGAAAAAGAGAAAGAGAGGGAGAAAGAGAGAAAGAGGGAGAGGAGAGAGAGAGGGAGAGGGGGAGGGGAGAGGAAGAGAGGGGAGAGAAAGAGGGAGGAGAGAGGGAGAGAGAGGGGGAGGGGAGAGGAAGGGGAGAGGAGAGGGAGGGAGGGAGGAGTGAAAGAGGAGAGTGAGAGTGGAGGAGAGAGAGTGAGAGACCGAGAGAGAGGAGAGAGAGAGAGAGGAGAGAGAGAGAGAGAAGAGAGAAGAGAGAAGAGTGAGATGAGAGAGAGAGAGAGAGAGAAGGAGAGAGAGAGAGAAAGACTGAGAGAGAGAGAGACGAAGAGACTAAAGACTAAATTACGATACGGACAAACATACAAACAAACAAATATAAAAAAAAAACATGTCCCGCGGTACAAAGAGATTTTTTTTTCCCGCCACGTGTAAATCTCGACAAATCACGCCCACAGATCTCCCAGATTATGGTAATTTACGAAGAAAAGGAGGGCGGCGCAGAGAACACTCGGCCGCCCAGTGAAAATAACGAAAAAAAACCCTAAGACAAAAGACAAAAAAACAACAACATGACAAAAAATCTCGACATCAAGGGACAGAGGGAAGGGGAGAGGGAGAGAGAAGGGGAGAGGGAGAGGATAGGGAGGGAGGGGAGGAGGGAAGGAGGAGAGAGAGGGCAGGAGAGGGAGGAGAGGAGAGAGGAGGGGAGGAGGAGAAGGAAGAGAGGGGGAGAGGGAGGGAGAGGGAGGGAGGGAGAGGAGGGAGGTAGGGGAGGGAGGGAAGAAGGGAGGGAGCGGAAAGGGAGGGAGGAGGAGGTAGGAGAGAGGAGAAGGAAGTAGGGGTAGGGAGAGGAGAGGAAGGGAGGAGTAGGGAGGAAGGGAAGGAGGAGGAGAAGAGAGAGAGAGGAATGTTTGTTTTGGGATGAAAGTCCCGGCCTAATGAAGACAAGGCGTACGACCAACAAAAAATGATATAAAAAAGCTGGTAATAATTTCTGTCACTCCAGATTCACCCACTTGGTTCCTCTTGGTTATCACGGACACATAAACCCCACGAAGACTTATTAATAACCACAACCGGGGCCCTAATAACCACACCGAATTTAACTCGGAGATAACAACGACAACAAATGACAAACGACCCCAAAAAACCACAACAGTTCAAAGTGACAATTAAAAAGAACCATCACAACAAGGGCCGGCGAGGAGGTGCAAACGAGGGAACAGCCAAGGATAATGATGGTTTGAAAGATGTAAAGAGAGATAGGCGCTATCTCTTGACAGTAATAGCATTTTGAAGTTCATTAAGGGCGATTTCACCGTGACTCTTCCTTTCCCCCCCCCTCTCTCTGTTATCGCCTGTCTGCCTGCCCGTTTCTCTTCTCTTCTCTCTGCTCTCTCTTGCTCGGAGTTCAACCTGTCTGGTTTATAGTCTCTCTCTCTTCTCTCTCTTCTCTCTCTCTCTCTCTCTCTCTCTTCTCTCTCATCTCTTATTCCTCTATTCTCTCTCTTATTTCTTTCTTTCCTACCTATGGTCTATTCTAAATATCACTTATTTTACCTTCCTTCCTTTCCTCTGTCTCTTCCCCTCCTCCCACCTACCCCCCCCCCCCTTCGCCAAGGATCAGCTGCCCATCAGAAATACCCGAAATTTCTCACGCCGATTGCCGAGAGTAATAGCCCACGCGAGCCGGGATGGTCGAACGCTGCCTTCGTGACCGGGGAATCTCACCCTTATGCGTTCGCGAAGACGCGTAGCGCTCTTTACGTGTGTGTGTTTGAGGGAGGGGGAGGGGGAGGAGGAGGGGGGGAGGAGGAGGAGGAGGAGGAGGGAGGGAGGGGACAGGAGGAGGAAGGAGCGAAACTGCATTGTCAGGGACGGCGAGGGAAGGAACCGAAAAAGATATTAGGAATTTATTGACTTAAACAATTAAGATTCAGATTATATAAACTATGAAGATTAAATAAACTATTAAGATGATTAAACTATTAAGATTATATATTGACTTATACTCCAAGATGAAGAGGAAAAACAGGGAAGTGCATAAGGACAAGATGGAAGAAAAGGGACAATCACTCGCACATAAACTTCATAAAAGGGAGGAGTTATAAGGAACCAGGAGATTACACCTGTGGAGGGCAGGGAGAAGGAAGGGAAGGAGGATAGGGGAAGAGGGAGGAGGGAGGAGGGGAGGGAAGGAGGAGAGAGAGAGAGGGAGAGGGAGAGAGAGGGAGAGGGAGAGAGAGAGAGAGAGAGAGAGAGAGAGAGGAGAGAGAGAGAGAGAGAGAGAGAGAGAAGAGAGAGAGAGAGAGACAGAGAGAGACGAGAAGGGAGGAGGAGGAGCGGAAGAGTAGCCGAACAGAACGAGAGCGAATTGTAATGAAAGAGGGAGGAGGGGAGAGGGGGCTGAAAGGGAGAGGAAGGAGGGAAGGGGCTGAGAGGAGGAGAAGGAGGGAAAGGGGGAAAAGGGAGGGGGAGGGGAGAAGGAAAGGGAGAAGGAAGGAGGGAGAGAGGGCTGAGAGGGAGAAGGAAGGAGGACAAGGGGGCTGAGAGGGGCTGAAAGGGAGAAGGAAGGGGGGAAGGTGGGAGGAAGGGGGAAGCGAAGGGAGGAGGAAGCGAGGGGAGAAGGAAGCGGGGAAGTGTCGAGGAAGGGAGGAGCGAAGGGAGGAAAGCGAAGCGAGGTGGAGAAGGGAGGGAGAACCGCGGGGCTCATGCTTGGGACAGGGTCACGCACGCTGCATATTTGAGATTCACGACCTCGACCTCGACACGCTGACGTCTGCTTCCTCCCCCTGAAGCCTCCGCATACCTTGTGGGGGGGGGAAGGGGATATGGGGATAGGTGGGGAGGAAGGGGGAAGGGGAGGGGGAGGAGGGGGGAGATGGGGGGATAGGGGGAGGGAGGAGGGGGAAGGAAAGGGAACAAGCGGGAGAAGAACTGCAGGAACATGTGCTGCCACGCGCCCACTCATCCCCCCTTCCCCGCCACCCCTCCCCCCCCCCCCCCCCCGCCCCCGTCAGCCTCCTCCTTCCGCCCCCTCTTGTTACGCCCCCAACGCCGTGTTTACATCAGCAAGGAATTTAAGTCACTTTCCTTACCATTCGAAGCGAAATGGGCCCGCAAACACGTGGAATAGAAGAGAGAGAGAGAGAGAGAGAGAGAGAGAGAGAGAGAGAGAGAGAGAGAGAGAGAGAGAGAGAGAGAGAGAGAGAAGAGAGAGAGAGAGAGAGAGAGAGAGAAAGAGAGAAGAGAGAGGAGAGAGAGAGAGAGAGAGAGAGAAACACATCGTTATATGCCAAAAATAGAAAATAAAAATTCATGATCTTGCATCGCATTTCAAAAGAAATACGACAAGATCCTCACGAAGCCCACACACCACACACACATACAAACAAATAAACAACAAAAAATAATAAATAAACAAAAACAATACATAATTTCACACAATCGATCGCTTCATGATTCCCAGCGACCTACGGCGTTCGAAGAGCCCACCCTCCCTACCCTCCCTCCCTCCCCCCCCCCCCCCCCCCGCCCGCCCCGCCGCCGTAGCAAGCAGCAGGACGAGCACCAACCCGAAGAAGAGAAGACCCCGAAGACCCGAAGACCCCCGAAGACCCAGTAGGGCCTAGGCGAGTTGGGGCAGGCCGGGCGGGAAGGGCGGGAGTGGGCGCCGGGGTGTGTCGGACCTGCCACGGGGCGTCACTCAAAATTTATACACGTTATGCGCGTTTCTCCGAACTCCGAACTTTTTAACGTTTCTTTTTTTTTTTTCTTCGAGATGTGTTATCTAGGCGGGTGACGGATAGGGAGGGAGGGAGGAGGGAGGGAGGGAGGAGGAAAGAGGGAGGGAGGGAGGGGAGGGGGAGAGGGAGAGAGAGGGAGGGAAGGAGAGTGAGGGAGGGA
>NW_020868571.1:824946-846433 GCF_003789085.1 Penaeus vannamei
CAACCACCCTCCCAACCCCCCCACCACCCTCTCCAACCCCCCTACCACCCCCTACAAACCCCCATTACCCAGACCCCCCTCCAACCCCCCAACCCCACCCCCCCTCCCTCTATTTACAAACAATGGCGGTCGCGCGAAGCACCCTCGGCAGGCCGGTTACAGATACGGAGACGACGCTAAAATCAATGTCACATTATATATCGAAATCTGAGGCCATTGTCCCCCCGATTCCCGTTAAGAGAGAGGAAAGGAAGGAGGGAGGGAGGGAGGGAAAGGAGGGAGGAAGGAGGAGGGAAGGAGGGAAGGAGGGAGAGGGAGGGAAAGGAAGGAGAGGAGGAGGAGGGAGGGAGAGGGAGAGGGAGAGGAGAGGGAGAGGGAGAGGGAGAGGAGAGAGAGGGAGAGGGAGAGGGAGAGAGGAGAGAGAGAGAGAGAGAGAGAGGAGGGAGAGAGAGCGAGAGAGAGAGAGAGAGAGAGAGAGAGAGAGAGAGAGAGAAGAGGAGAGAGAGGAGAGAAAGAAAACAGAAAGATAAAGAAAGAGAAGAGAGAGAGAGAGAACAAAATGACCATCAGACAAGAGTCAAACACACAACAACAACAGCAAACGGAATGCCCCGGCGTGTGAATGTGAGTGCACGTGCGCGTGTCCCAAGGCGAGCGTTTGTGGGCACGCGGATCCCCCAGACACACATGTCCAAAGACAAAAAATATATATATATATATATATAATATATAAATAAAATAAAATAAATAAAATAAATAAATAAAATAAAAAAATGTCCAGAGCGATATCCCCAAAATTATTTCTCATCCCGTGGCGACAAAAGCGCTTGGTCGCCACCCAGCCACGGGGAGAGAAACAAAAGAATAAAAAATAACGTTCCGAGAAAGAAGAGAGAGAAAGAAAGAAAAAGAAAAAAGAATGGAGGGAGGGAGGAGTATGGAGGAGGAGGTAATGGGAAGGGAGGAGGGAGTAGGGGGGAAGAAGGAGGGAGTGGTAGTGGGGGAGGAAAGGAGGAGGAGGTATGGGGAGAAGGAGGGAAGGAGGTAGGAGAGGAGGGAGGGAGGGAGGTATGGGAAGGAGGGAGGGAAAGGAGGGAGAGGGGAGGGAGGGAGGAGGAGGGAGAAGGAGGAGGAAGGAGGAGAAGGCTAGGATAGGAGGGGAAGGAGAACAGTAAACCCAGCCTTGCTTTACCAGCACTCGCATACTGCAGCATTGTGTTCCTTTAAATAATGTTTAGTGATCTTATCGGCTAATCTGCGATCAGGTCTTCTTTACGAGAGGTCTAGCATCGTTATCGGTAGGTGGTGACCTTGTGTAGAGGAGGGGTAGGGGTAGCTGGTAGAGGGGTAATGGGGTTTGAGGGGTAAGGGGGTATGGGATAAGAGGGTAGAGGTTAGCAGGGTAGAGGGGGTAGAGGGTATTGGGGTAGAGGGGTAGAGGAGGGGAAGGACCGGGTAGGGGGGGGGCGGTAAAGGATAGGGGGATAACGGAGGGGTGAGGTAAAGGGTAGGAGCATGAGGGTAAATGGTAGAGGAGGAGGAGGAGGGGAAGAGGACGGGAGCTGGGATAAAAGGGATGAGAGGGGATGACGGAGGGATGAGGTAAAGGATAGGGAGATGAGGGTAAATGTCAGAGGAGGAGGAAGAGGGGAAGGGAGGTTGGGAGGACGGGAGCAGTAGAAGGGAAGAAAGGATAGTTTAGGAAGGATCCGATTAGGCTCGGACACGCGCAGCTCAAACCAAAGAACAGTCAAAATACATCACATTATCTTTAACAACAACGCACAGAAATCGAAAAAACACAAACAAAAACAAAAAAACAGCAACGAGACATAACGATATATAAAAAAAATAAAACAAACAACATTTAAACCCATCCGCCAGCAAGCCTCAGAGGAAAAACCTCAAGAAAAAAAGACGTTTGGTTTTACAATCTCGGAAGCCGTTCCGGGCAAAGACAGATGTCATGAGTCAGAAGCTAACCAATGGAGGGTCATGGGGGTCGAGGACGAAAAGGCAAGGTGAGTGGACAATCGGGGGGTAAAGAAAGGGGCAGGTGAACGTACAGGTGAGAAGGAGGGAAGGGGGAGGAGGGGGAGGGGAAAGGGGCAGGTGACGTACAGGTGAGAAGGGGGGAAAAGGGGGGGGCGGGGGGAAGGGGGGGGAAGGGGGGAGGGGAAGGGGAGGGGAAGGGGGGAGGGGAAAGGGGAAAGGGGAAGGGGGAGGGGAGGGAAAAGGGAAGGGGAGGGGGAAAGGAGGAGGAGAGAGGAGGAGGCAGGAGGAAGGAGGGGGAGAGGAGAGGGGGAGACCGGAAAACACGGGACATAAATGGACAGAGCCACAGCTGTCTCGACGTCGTGTAGGGGCGTATGGGAGAAATAAACGATAATGATAAAAAGGACGAACTGCTGGATCTGCATCGAGAGTGCGGGCGTGAATCGTGGGCTCTGTGGGCGTGGGTTGAGGCGGCGGGTATACAGACGTGGGCGCTAGTGTGGGCGTGAGTTGGGCAGCCTGGTGATCGGTCAAGAGTGTCAGGCAACGACCATTCAAGTGCCACTCATCCGGCCAGCATCCCCGTTCCCCTACAACGTACACACACACTTACACGTTCTCTCGTTCTCTCCATCGTGTCTCTTCTCTCTCTCTCTCTTCTTCCACTCTCTCTCATCTCTCTCTCTCTCTCTCTCTCTCTCTCTCCTCTCTCTCTCATTCTCTCTCCTCTCTTCTCTCTCTCTCTCTCTCATTCTCTCTCTCTTTCTCTATCTCTCTTTCTTCTCTCTCTATCTCTCTTTCATTCTCTCTCTCTCTCTCCCTCATTCTCTTTCATTCTCTCTCTCTCTCTCTCTCTCTCTCTCTCTCTCTCTCTCTCTCTCTCTCTCTCTCTCTCTCTCTCTCTCTCTCTCTCTCTCTCTCTCTTCTCTCTCACGCGCTCCCCGCTCTTTCTCTCTTTATTAAACCCAATCCTTGGCCTGATATCTACTTACTGCACAAAATAGTAATAAGCAACACTAAAAACATCCTTTTCCAATCCCCTCGCGAGTGACTTCAATCGCACAGTAGATACCTATCCTTGCACTATCTTCGTCAGCCGGAGATTCAAACGGGACCGTGCCTTGTCGTACCTCCCCCCCCTCCCCCTCCCCCCCCCCCCCCCCCTCCCGTAAGACGACACTTCCAAGAGATCAAATATGGAACGGAGAGAAATCCGGACTTGCGATCCTTCTCATCCGCGCCGTCCCGGGATCAGACACGCGCGACGTCACCGGCCAACCTCTCTCTCGGCCGCAAGAAGCCATTGTTCTCTCGACGCACATCCACCTTCACGTCTCCCGCTGACGACGTCGCAGACACTCACCGTTCCTGGGGGGCATCGACGCCACGCTCCCCGCCAGCAGCAGGGCCGCCGCGGCGATCAAGTAAGGGCCGCCCCTGCAGCGCCGCCGCCTGCCGCCGAGCTCCGCCATGGCGCTCGCTCCTGAAGCTCGTTGTCCCTCCCCCTCGTGCTGGGGGCCGAGCAGAGGGTCCCCCGCCCGCCGCCGCCCGCCGAGTCCGCAGACGGTTCCTGAGCCGGTCGTCCTGCTCCTCAGCGCCGCCTCCTGGCCACCATCACCTCCACCAGGTCTCCGGGGCGCCCGCGGGGCTCTGGGGAAAGGAAGAAGAAATTCGAATTAATATCAGCCGCCATTTGGCACAGCGGGGGTGTAATCTGGCCGCTGATACGACCAGTTATCATAATTTATGTCCGAGCCTTAATGTGAGAGCGGCTCGTACTTTGGCGAAGCGATGATCGTAAACCGTCAAATTACGGCGCCGCGCCCGGGCCGGCCATCGCGCGCCGGGATGAAGGAACGCAAAGGCATAAATCTTCGCGCCGATCTCCCGGACGCGGCCGGAGCCTCCACGCCCGTGCGCCGAGCCTCGAGCCTTCCCTCCGCCGCCCTGTCGCGCAAGCCGCGCCCTCCGCCCTGCATTCCGGCCTCGCTCGAGTGCCTGCCCGAAGCGGGAACGGCAGCGGGCGCGCGTGCAGCCACCCGTACGGCGCCCGTGCAACCCGGGTCGTGCAAGCGCCAGGTGTGCATGCACGACCCGGCCCGCGCAAAAACAATCGCGCCCTAAAAAGTCCTCAGAAAACGCGCAGAAACAGAAAGAGAAGACGATCTCGGCGTCTCATTTCACAAAGCTTAGTACTTCTTGTCCCTCTCCCGGTGTCCCTCATATTTTTATTTCCTCCTCCTCCTCCTGGGCAGAAAAAACTTAATCATCCTAAATTACACAGGTAACCCTCATCGGCCAATCCTTACACCCACCCACCCACACACACACGTACCACACACACACACACACACACACACACAACGTACACATACACACACACACCACACACACACACACACACACACACATTCACACCACACATCACACACACACACACATTATTCACACCCACACATCACACCGAGACTCCGCTGCGCCTCCGACCTGAGACCTGACAGAATGTAAACAGCATCCCCCCTCACCCCTCCCCTTTCCCCCCTCTTCCTCTTCCCCCTTCCCCTTCCCCCCTCTTCCTCCTCCCCTTCCCCCTCCCCCCCTCCCTTCCAGCTCTCTTTCGCGTCGGGATGCGATTCGGCGAGAAGGGATGTAGGATTCGGGCCGCCGCGAGGTCCCGCAATTCATCTTTCTCGCGAGGGAGGGGAAGGGAGGAGAGGGGAGGGGTAAGGAGGGGTAAGGAGGGGAAAGGGATGGAGGAGAGGGAAAGGGATGGGGATGGAGGCGAAAGGAGGGGAGGGGAGGAGTAAGGGTGGATAAGGGAGGGGAGAGCGAGGGAGGAGGAAGGGGACAGGAGATATGGAGGAGAGGGGAAAGAGGAGGGATGGAGGGATGGGAGAGGAGGAAATGGGAAGAAAGGAGAGGGAAGGGGAGACGGGGAAATGGGAAGAAAGGAGAGGGAAGGGGAGAGGGGGAAAGAGGAGGAAAGGAGAGGGAAAGTCAGAATAAAGGGGAGGAGAGAAGGGGAGAAAGAGAGAGAAGCAGAGAAAAAAATGAAGAGAAAGGAGAGAAGATGGGAAGAGATGAAACAGAAGGGAAGGGACGAAGGGAACGCTCTCTACGGAAATAACCAAAACAACGCGACCTGACCCCCTCCAACCTCCTCTCCAACTGCAAACAAACTACGACCATGAGACTCCCACAACCGCCCCACAACGCCAACAATAACAACAACCAACAAGACCCACCAAATAAACCCTCTAAAAATAATTGAAAAAACAACAACTCCAAAACTATCAATGAATTAAGAAATAAACAGCCATTAATATCAATGAATTAAGAAATAAAAAGCAATTAATATCAATGAATTAAGAAATAAAAAGCAATTAATATCAATGAATTAAGAAATAAACAGCCAATAATATCAATGAATTAAGAAAATAAAGAAGCCAATTAATATCAATGAATTAAGAAATAAACAGCCATTAATATCAATGAATCAAGAAATAAACAGCCATTAATATAAATGAATTAAGAAATAAACAGCCATTTCCCCGCCTTCCGACCTCCCTCACGCCCGCGCTGCACAGGCTCTCACGCCCACGCACCAGCCTTAGATTCCACCAACTTTATATTCTCGGACAAAAAATAATTAATTAACCGAGACCCCATGCTCTCGCTCGCTCACCAGGGGGGGGTATGGGTGGGTGGGGGGTTGTAGGTGGATGGGTGGGTGGATGGTGTAGGTGGATGGGTATGGGCGGTGGGTGGATAGGTTTAGGTGGATGGCGGTGTGGATGGATTGTAGGTGGATGGGCGGTGGTGGATGGATTGTAGGTGGATGGGCGGGGTGGATAGGTTTATAGGTGGGATGGGTGGGGTGGTTGGTTGTAGGTGGATGGGGTTATAGGTGGATAGATTGTTAGGTGGATAGATTATAAGGTGGATGGGCGGTGGGTGATAGATTGTAGATGGATGGGCGTGGGTGGATTAGGTTATAGGTGATAGATTATGGTGGATGGGGCAGGGGTTGGATAGGTTATAGGTGGATAGATTATAAGGTGGATGGGCGCGGGGTTTGGATAGGTTATTAGGTGGATTGGGCGGGGGTGGATTAGGTTATAGGTGGATGGGGTAGGTAAGTGGGTGGGGTGGCTGGATAGTTTATTAAGTGGATGGGCGATAGGTAGGCGGGCTACAGGTAGGCGTGGGTCAGAGGGTGGCTAGGATGGCGGTGGGAAGGTGGAACTCTGGGGGATGATCTATGGGCATAATGTTGCCACAGGAAAGTTTCTTAAGTGAGGGAAAGACTTTACAAACATATGCAACGAGTCAGAGGCGTCTGTGCGGATAGGTGGATAGGTGGATGGGCGGATAGGTGGATTGGGCGGATAGGCGGATTGGGCGGCATGGGTGGATAGGAAGATGGGCGGATAGGAGATGGGTGAGATAGGCGGATGGTGGATAGTTGGATAGGCGGATGGGTGGATAGGTGGATGGGTGGACATGGCGGATAGGTGATGGGTGGACCGGATGGGCGGATAGGCAGATGGGATGTGACATGACCAGCCTACCCTCTTGGCCATCCATCTCTTAAAATTCCAACATTTACCTTGTCGAAAAAAGCTAAGCAACTCGAATCAAATCCTTCTATTCTTCTTGCAGTTATCTTCCCGTCCATTCTGTCCTACAAATTGCAATTTTCTTGCGCCGTGTTCATCAATGACACTATTAGGAGCCGGACACGCTAATGAACGAATGACGAGAAGGGCTAATGAGCAATAAAAAGCTAAAAAAAAAAAAAAAAAAAAAAAAAACAATGAACACGGAGAGACCAGCTCAATCAAGGACCATCTTAAAACCACGTCACACGCGCCTCACTAATGAATACATCTCCTCAGAAGAACCCTTCCTTCCCCCCTCCAAAGACACTTCTTAAGAACTTGTAAATGTCTGTCACTCCAAAAAAAAAAAAAAAAAAACCCCCCCAAAAAAAAAAAAAAAAAAAACAATCCTGACACACGCCAGCGACCGGCGACACCCCGCCATCACGAGCAGCATTCCTCTCTATGGCGAACAGCACATTTCCCTCCCAATGACACGGATACCTACAAGCGAATCCCATTACCCGGACCCCGTTTCCCCCCCCCCTCTCTCTCTCTCTCTCTCTCTCTCTCTCTCTCTCTCTCTCCTCTCTCTCTCTCTCTCTCTCTCTCTCTCTCTCTCTCTCTCTCTCTCTCTCTCTCTCTCTCTCGAGTCCACGGGCTACGAGCCGAGGCACTCTTAACAAGGTCTATATAAGTACTTATATGGACTTTGCTCTTGACGGGAAGGAACTCGCGCCCGCCAGACTGCGAGACGCGGGCGGGCCGTGTCGACGCGATGTGCAAACGAGACTGGACAGAACGCGGTTAAAATGTCGACGATAAAGATAAAACACAATTTAAAAATGATAAAAGTGAGGAGATATCATATCAGATGCGTAACCGTGCGACGGGACTTGAAAGCGCACGGAAGCAATAATAATAATAATAATAATAATAATAATAATAATAATAATAATAATAATAATAATAATAATAATAATAATAATAATAATAATAATAATAATAATAACAATAGCCACTAGACAATCAGGAAAGGAATTAAAGCCATGAACACCAAACATCATTTAACTCCCGGAGTCCGCACTGAACGAGGAAAAATTAACAGGAAAACAAGCAAGCAAACAAACGCGTCTAAACCTAGCGACCTTCCTCCCGCAACGAGCAAGCAAGCAGAGCACAAGCGCCGCCTGCCTGGACGCAATCGACGAGACATGATCGCCGTCGTGTCGATTCGCGGGCGGAGGCATCGCCACGCCGCCCGCGACAGCACACGCTAACGACTTTCGGAACTGCGGAGACACTCACCCGCGACCTTGGGTTTCGCTCGAAAGGCGATCGGACGGGCTCTCTCTCTCTCTATTTCTCTCTCTCTTTCTCTCTCTCTATTCTCTTTCTCTCTTCTTCTCTAATTCTCCTTTCTCTCTCTCTATTTCTCTTTCTGATTTCTCTGATTCCTCTCTTTCTCTAATTCTCCTTTCTCTCTCTCTATTTCTCTTTCTGACTCCTCTTTCTCTAATTCTCCTTCTGTGTCATCTTTCTTCATTTGTGTTTCTCTCTCTCTCTCTCTCTCTCTCTCTCTCTCTCTCTCTCTCTCTCTATTTCTTTTTCTCCTATCTCTATCTCTTACTTGCTTTCCTCTGCCTATCTCTTTCTCTCTCCTCTCTCTCTTATTTCTCTTTTATCCTATCTCCTCCTCTTGTTTGCTCACTCTCTCTCTCAACTATACCTTGCTTTACTTTAATTATGAATTCTATTTCCTCCTCTCTCTTCGAATCATTTCACGCCCTTAGACAAGAATCCTTATGCGGAACACACACAGAACAAAAGAAAGAGAGAGAGAGAGAGAGAGAGAGAGAGAGAGAGAGAGAGAGAGAGAGAGAGAGAGAGAGAGAGAGAGAGAGAGAGAGAGAGAGAGAGAGAAGAGAGAGACAGAGAGAAGAGAAAAATGAGAGAATTTTTTACCGAGAAGAGAGAGAGAGAGAGAAAAAACGAGAGAGAGAAGAGACCGAGAGAGAGAAAGAAAGACAGAGACAGACAGAGAGAGAAAAGAGAGAGAAGAGAAAGAGAAAGACGGACAACGAAGGGGAAAAACAAAACGAAAGACGAGCGACAGTCCGCCACGCAGCTCAAGCACGACACCTCCGCCATCCCCCTCATTTGAAACTATTACGTCTGAGCCACGCAGCCATCCATCACGCCCGCGCCGCCCTCGACCGTCATGCGCCCACAATCTACTTTATGTAAATCCCCCTGCCACGCCCGCCCACTCCTGCCCGCCCGCCCGTATCCCAGCGCCCGATTGCAGGGTGCCGACGCCAGGGGTTCGCCAAGGGGGGCTCTCTTCTCACTTTCTGTCTCTCGTCTTTCTTCCTTAATTCTCACTTTCTAATCTCTCGTCTTTCTTCCTCCTTTCATTCTCACTTTCTATTCTTGTCTTTCTTTCTCTTTTAATCTCACTTTCTATCTCTCGTCTTTCTTCCTCCTTTCATTCTCACTTTCTGTCTCTCGTCTTTCTTCCTCATTCAATTCTCACTTCCTTCCTCCTTAAATTCTCACTTCCTTCCTCCTTAAATTCTCACTTTCTATTTCTTGTCTTTCTTTCTCATTAAATCCCCACTATTTCTTGTCTTTCTCCATCCTTTAATTCTCACTTTCTATCTCTCGCCTTCCTTCCTCATTTAATCTCACTTTCTATCTCTCGTCTTTCTTCCTCCTTTCATTCTCAATTTCTATTCCTTGTCTTTCTTTCTCCTTTAATCCCCACTTCCCATCTCTCGTCCTTCTTCCTCCTTCAATTCCCACTTCCCATCTCCCGTCTTTCTTCCTCCTTTCATTCCCACTTTCCATCTCTCGCCTTCCTTAAATTCCCCAAACCAAGGAAGAAACCCCGGGAAGAAACCCCGGGATGCTGGGTGGTCGGATAGCCAGGAAAGTCTCTCGTCTCTCTTCCTCACTCAATTCTCACTTTCTATCTCTCGTCTCTCTTCCTCCCTTAATTCTCACTTTCTATCTCTCGTCTCTCTTCCTCCCTTAATTCTCACTTTCTATCTCTCGTCTCTCTTTCTCACTTTCTATCTCTCGTCTCTCTTCCTCCCTTCATTCTCACTTTCTATCTCTCGTCTTTCCTCCTCCTTTCTCTTTCCTGCCTTTCTCCATCTTCCAACTTCCCATCTCCCATCACTCGGGAATACTCGCAAACCTTCTTCGGACAAGAGGCTCGGTGTGGCCTGTGCGTCAAGCTTTGTATTTACTTGGGACTGGGTTCAAAGTTTTCCATATTTAGGAGGCGCCAGAATCTTATTGTGATTATGTCGACAGTTATAGAAAAAAACAAATCACACCTATAATTCAATAAACAAAAAGAAAATAATAACAAAAAAATAAATAGATGAAAAATAAATAAAAATTAAATAGATGAAAAATAAATAAAAATTAAATATGATTAAATAAAAATAAAAATTAAAAAAATATAGATACAAATAAATAGAAAATAAACTAAAATAAAAGCATAATAAATAAAAATAACAAGATAAAACGCGTGATCTTGCGAGAGCGACCAACTACTTCAAAAAAAATTTCGCATAAAATTAATTTTTACTCTCACTACTTTCCATTTCCACTTTTTTTTTTAACGAATCCCAACGAAGCCTTACCTCTCACGACGCCGATCGAAGTCGTTTCCTTCCAAAAACGAACGTAAAAACCCGCGTGCACTCGTTATTTCGTTTCCCTCCCGTGTTTCAGCCTCCGAGGGGGAAAAATTAAGTTCCGTTTCCCAGAACACAAATCAACACCTTTCACTTTCACACCAAATTCCTCCACTACCGCGAGGACCCCGACATTTCCACAGGGTATATTTCCACGCACTTTCTTTCCTCCACCCGAGAGCACGACACGGCACGACCACAAGCTCCGCCGTACAGAGTATTTTCCACGCTCGCTCCCGTGCCCGCCTGCCCGTAGCCTCTCTCTCTCTCTTTCTCGCTCGCGCGCGCACACACCCTCCTCCGATGGTATTCCTGGGTACACTAAGACCAACAAGTGCCACGCTGGTCACTTGAGACACTCGGAGCCCTCCCCTTCCCTTCCCCCCCTCTCCCCTCGCCCGCTCCCTCTCCCCTGTGCCCGGTACCCTGGAGCCCCGCCCACCGCTGGGGCACCCTAGGCCTCCCATTGGCCGACCGAGTCCCTCAACTTGACCCTACTTCCGGACCTTCGCGGCCGTGATTGGGGGCTCCTGAAATAGGGTAGGGGGGTCCTGGGGGGGGGGGGGACAGTCCAAGGAGAGGTGGCAGGGGGAGTGATGTCCAAAAGGAGGGGGGAGGACAGTCCAGGGGAGGGAGGGGTGGGGACAGTCCTAGGGAGGGGGAGGGGGAGTCCAATGGGGGGCAGTCCTATGGGAGGGGGTAGGACAGTCCTAAGGGAAGGGGAGGGGTAGGGACAGTCCATCGGAAGGAGTAGGGGTAAAGAGGAGAGGCGGGGGGAGGGGGAGGGGAGAGGACACACCCCACGATGCCCATCCCGGCCCCCTCCTCCCCCCCGTCCCCCTTCCCCATAGGCCCGCCGGAACCCCGGGGCGGAAGTAGGGATTAAGGCAGGTCCCCGCGGTAATGCTCGCCCCCCCCACCCCCACCCCCCCCTCGTGGCATCCTCGCGCTTCCTCGCCGCAGGATGAGGAGCGTGAGGCTGCTCAACTAATCCTGTGCCGCTAATGTGGGTAATGTGCTCGCGAGCCCTCTCTCTCTCTTTTTTCTCTTTCTTTCTCTTTCATTCTTTGTCTTTCTATATCTCTTCTCTCTCTTTTTATTCTCGCTCTCTCTTTCGTCTCTTCATCTCTTCTCTCTTTCTCTTTCATTTCTCTCTCTCTCTCTCTCTCATTCTCTCTCTCTTCTCTCTCTCGTCTCTCTCTCTCTATATCTCTCCTCTCTCTTTCTCTCTTCATCTCTCTCTATCTATATATATATATATATATATATATATATATATATAAATATATATATATATATAATTAATATATATATAATATATATATATTACTATATTAAAATTTAGAACAGGGATTTGTACCATATAGACGCATTGTATAAAGTGTTATGTCTGCGCGTGACCAAGCTTTGTTCTCTCTCTCATTGTTATACATGCATTTACAGACACGAATACATATTACATACAAACGCGCGCGCGGCGCACACACACACACACACACACACACACACACACACACAACAACATCAGATATATATGATATATGTATATATATATATTATATATATATATATATATACACACACATTAGCTGTGACATTAATGTCTGAGTACACATACAGCACATACAATATATATTATATATAGTGTGTGTGTGGTGTGGATGCTGCTGTGTGTGTCGTGTTGGTGTGTGTGTGTGTGGTGTGTGTATGTATATAATATATGTATGAATGTATAGCTGTATATATTATACTATATATAGTATATAATCATATTGTTGTGTGGTGTGTGTGTGTGTGTCGTGTGTGTGTGTGTGTGTGTTAGTGGTGTGTGCTGTGTGTGTGTGTAATGTATATATATATGTATATGTATTATGTATTTATATATAATATAATATATATATTATATATATATATATATAAGTTATAATATATGATATTACATATATGTCATATGTGTGGTTGTGGTGTGTGTGTGTGTGTGTGTGTGTGGTGTGTGGTGATGTACGTACTAGTGTATATGTAGTATATATATATATATATATATATATATATATATATATATATATATATTGCTAGGGAAAATATTGTGTGTGTGTGTAGTGTGTGTGTGTGTGTGGTGTGTGTGGTGTGTGTAGTATATAATATAGTTGGTGATGTATGTATAGATAATATTATACTATTTACTATATATAGTAAGTATATAGTCGGATATATTACTATACAATACTATCATGTATATATAATATATAGCATATAGTGTGTGTGCTGTGTGTGGTGTGTGTGGTGCTGTGGTGGTGGTGTGGTGGTGTGTGTGTGTGTTGTTGGTGTTATATGGTTAGTATATATAATAAGTGTGGATAGTATAGTGCTATTATATAAGGTAATATTATAGATACCTATAGCAAATATATATACATATATTACGTATATACTATACTGTGTGTGTTGTGTGTGTGTTTGTTGTGCTGTGTGTGTGTGTGTGTCTGTGTGGTGTGTGATGTGTGTGTCGTGTGGTGTCTATACTATATTATATAGGTACGATATAAGTAAGATAAGCATGATATTATAATGTAGTAGTGACTAATATATATTTTATATATATAATAGTATCATATATACGTATGTATAGTATATCGTATATATTGTAATATATATAGACTATACTGAATATGTATTATATATTTATATATATACGGTGTCGCTAGTTTATATATAGTAGGAGGAGAGGGTATATATACCTATATAATCAAAAATATATATATATATATAATTATCTATATAATATATTAATCATGACGTATATCTTACATATAATATAATACTAATAGCTACATGAATAGTATAGTAGTAGATATGTATAAAGTAATGATTATGTAATTGGTGAATGATGAGGTTGTCGAGAGTACATATATGATATAACGTATATATTATTAGTAATTAATAGCTAATAGATATATATAATATATCTATACACACAACACACATTACATACTAATTAAGTTCATAGCCTAGGCGAGGGACATGATAAGTGAGAGAACTGCGGCTTGGAGGGCTAGACGACAACATGAAGGCACACATTGATGTGGTGCGCTTTCGATGCTGTGACGGGATTGACTGCTCAATGACGGCGATTCGTGTGGGTGCGCAGTGTCTGGGTGATAGCGCATTGCTGGGCGGAGGGTCAGCTGCTTAGCTTCGTCGAACATGGCAGTCGAGGATCCACCCGGTGGGTAAAGTTGCTTGCTCATATCTACGGTATCCGGCGTCCGCGCGCCTTCACTCCCCCTCCGCCCGCAGTCCCTTGCAAGACAGAGAGTGACACGCGTGGTGCTAATGGAGCCCAGTGCCTCCCCTCGCACCCCCTTGGAACCATGTCGACGTAATCACAGAAGGATCTAGACAAGTGAGCCTGCACCTGTCCGGAAGGCCAGCGTTGGGGACGGGGGGGACAAGGAAGAGCGGGAGGAGGGGAGGGGGGGTCATGCGGCGCTGGTAGGTATGTGTTTAATACTCGTTCTAGACTTCCCTTTTTTTTTTTTTTTACAAATTCCAGCATTAGCTGTTGTCTTACGGCCGATAGAGGAATAACAAATGATAAAAAAACGGGGTGGGGGGGGGGCTCCCTTTCTTTTTACCAACAATTTCAACAATTAACCACAATAAATTTATTCATAAATAGATACCCACTCGTTAGCTAAGAAAATATAAGAAAAAGAAAAAGAAAACAAACACAAAGAATAAAACTTTCCAATACCTTCCCTTAGCTAAGAAAAAAAAAAAATGGAAAAAAAAAACAACACAACAAAACAAGAGAATAAAACTTTCCCAATACCTCTCTCTCTCCTTTCTCTCCCAATCCCCTCTTCAATTCAATCAACAACAAACGCTTTGAAAGAAACAAGAAATCCTACATTCTTCACTGAATGCTTTTTAAACAAACAACAAGTCCCTCGCCTCCCTGTTTCCAAACCTTTTTTTGTACTTAATTTACGGTCGATTATCCCCGCAATAATCGAAGAGAAACGCCCGCACGGATGTCAAAACAAACGCCATAGGAAAAATAATATATATAATTTGTTGTATTTGTCTACATCATTGCCGATAAGGGTCAAGGGAAGTCGTGATCGGCCCTGCAAATGACCCTTACGAATTGCCCGCGTGGATTGACCCCCTCCTGACCTTTTGCCGCTTAAGACGCATTCTCTTCTATTCCCTTTCCGATAATGGGGAGTATAAAAGAGAGGAAACGATTTCTCTGTCTGTTTGTCTGTGTGCGCGTCTGTCTGTCTGTCTGTCTATCTTTACTTTCTTCCTCTCACCCATCTCCACCTCTCTCTCTCTCTCTCTCTCTTTCCCCGCTACCTATTCCTATCTAATCTATCCACCCTCCCTTCCCCTTTTACTCTTCCTTCCCTTTCCACTTTTCGCTTCCCTTTCACACCTACTCCTTCCCCCTTTCCCCTCACTCTTCCCTTTCTCCCCCCATTTCCCCCTCACTCTCTTCCTTCCTCCCCTTTATTCCCCCTTTTCCCTTCCTCCCCCTCTTCCCTTTCTCCTCATTTTCCCCCTCACCCTCACTTGCTCCGTTTCGTCTCTATGATCTCTATGTTATTCCCTGAGCTCTGTTCCACCCTGCTGCATTCCCGCGGTTCCTGGGCACCATCCTATTTTCGAAGTGCTCAGCTTCACGCTGTGTCCTCCAGCTCGCGTGGCTGGGCACGCGAAGTGTCCATCCGCATGGCTCGCGCCAGAAGTAGGTGATGTAGGCAGGTCAGAGACGACTCTTTGTAGTATATTAACATCGTAGATCTCTCTGAAGATCCATGGAAAGAGCGCTGCGCTATCGTCATTTAAGTGCTGCCGACCGGCACCTATTGCTGACGCTATGATGGCACATATCCCCTCCACCTGTCCCCGTTGCTCTCACCTGACTTCTCTTCCTCCTGTTTGGCACTAGCGCGTCTTTTGACTCGACTTGTGATCCGTTACCTGCCGCTGCCTATGGCGTTCGCGGTGTCGTAAGCCTCCTGCATGGATCTCGGATAGGCAAGGATGTATAGGCGCAGCACTATCTGTACGATCCTCCTCCTCCCTATAAGTATTAGTGTATCGTACGTAAACACATCCGGCCGGTGCGGGACCCAGATGGTTCGCAAGTGAGCATACTGAGAGAGAGGTCGCCAGTCTCTGAGAATTCAAGCGGCTGGACTGTTGGAGCCATCCAGTCTCAGCGGGCGGACAGAACTGAGGATGGAACCGTACCGGTCAGACGGCTTAACCTCGAGAGATGTTGCAATCCGATCAACGCGTAGATCACCACGTAGAACTTACCTGGGATCGTGTTGAACCGAGAGTGTGCTTAGGCCGAGTGACCGCCTCACATGGAAGGCCCGTATATGAGCTGACTCGGATAAAGAGGTGTTTCTGACCGCAAGTCAGCTTGCTTCGGACGGCGTCCGCGGGTGCGAGCGGATAGGGGTAAGGGGAGAACGGTAAGTGAAGAGGGAGGGGAATTAAGGATAGGGTAGGGGGAGAGGTGGGGGCAGAGGCAAAGGTCGGTGGAGGGCTGATATGGGGCTAAGTGTATACGAGGGTAAGGGCAGGTAGAAGAGAGTGATTTATACGGCGTATGAGTGGGGATAGGGGATATGGCGAGACTCTGGTCGTAGGGAAGGGTGGAGAAGGGACTGACGGGAAACCGTGAGGGAATAGAGTATCTCAAGGGCCTTTAGGTAGTGAGGAGGGGGAGAGGATCGGCGCTGGGGTGTGTAGGGAGGGGGAGGGGATACGGAAGGCGTATGGGGGAATGCAAGGGCCTATTGGGACACCCGATTGATGAGAGGAGGGGCAGTGTATGGAGATCAGACTCAGAGTACAGAAAGAAGAGTAATTACAAAGTCGCTGATTGTCATCTGGAGTACGGTAAGAAAAAGGGAAATGAGGACAGAGATGAGGAGGCCACACTGGGAGAGCGAAAGAACGGAGACAGCATGGGCAAAGGTAAGCTTTAGCAGACATCTCGGAGAGGGATAAGGAAAGGAAGGAGGAAGGGGGAGAGAGAGAGAGAGAGAGAGAGAGAGAGAGAGAGAGAGAGAGAGAGAAGAGAGAGGAAGCAAAGAAAGAAAGAAAGAAAGAAAGAAAGAAAGAAAGAAGGAAGAAAGAAAGAAAGAAAGAAAGAAAGAAAGAAGAAAGAGAAAGAGAGAAAGAGAAAAGAGAAAGAGAAAGAGAAGAGAGAAAGAAAAGAACGAAGATGATACAGAGATAAGCCGAACGAAAATAAAGATATAATGATAAGAACGTAGAAGAAACAATCGAAAGATAAAAAAACAAAAAAAACAATGCGAGCGTCCCGGCGTGCCGGCGCGAATGCGGGAATCGACATGGCCGGCGTACAAGCGAGGTCTACGAGGCTCGGCGGCGAGCACTCAGCCTCGACGCCCAAATGCTCGCGCCGACGGGACGGAGGCACCTTTCCCTCTATCCAATTTCATTATCTCCCGATTTTTTCCTCTCCCATTCATTGCTTCTTCCCTTTCCCTCCCTGCCTTCTCACCCCTCCTTCCTCTCGCTCTCTCATTCTCTTTCTCTCTTCCCCCCCCCCTCCTCTCTCTCTCATTCTTTTCTCTTTCTCTCTTCTCCCTCCTCTCCCTTACTCCTCTGTCTCTCTCTCTCTGCGCCCACACTGGCTTCTCCTCTTCGTTATCCCTGTTTATGTCTCCTGTTCTCTTTGGCATTCCCCCGTTATCTCAGTCTATTTTATGTCCTACTTCCACTGTTCGGGAATGTCAGGTCTGTGCCGGGATTGGAAGTCTACTCGTAAGGAGGGCTCCTGCCCCACCGATCTTTATTCAGCATTTTATACATATACATATATAAATATATATATATATATATATATATATAATATTATAAATATATATGTGTGTGTGTGTGTGTGTGTGTGTGTGTTGTGTGTGTGTGTGGTGTGTGTGTGTGTGTGTGTGTGGTGTGCGCGCGCGCGTGTATATATATATATATATATATATATGTATAATATATATATATATATATATATATATATATATATATCATACACACGATTTTCTTTAATGGGAATCTCCAACGCAAGAATAATTTCTTATGGGAAATCGATTAACCAAAATATTGTGATAAAGACCATTTGACCCCCCCCTCCCTCCCCGCCCCACTCCTCCCCGTTTATGTCATATTCCACAAATAAATTCCAAAAATGCGACACGCTTTCTCCCCCATCTGCCTCCCTCATTTTCGCAAACGGAAGCAAAAAAGCGCCCCCTTCTCCTATCTCAAACCTCCCAATAAAATCGCGAAACATCAGCGTTGTAAAATGGTACATCTCCTTTGTGCAAATACCACCCGTATATATATATATATATATATATATATATATATATATATATATATATATATATAAACCGTGTCTGCTCCCAAACGGCAACATAATTTACTGCCCTCGAAGCGACACTAAATGTAATCTGATATTTTGATACCTCATAGAAAATTAAAAATATATTAGAGTATCAGCCACTTTTATCTTTATGTTTATTATGTACGTTCAGTGAAGCCAAAATAAAAGTTGTGAGCGGTCTCGAGGTCGGCTAAGGGAGGTGGGGTGGGGTGGGGTGGGGGGTAAGAAAGAAGGGGAATGAGAAGGTCATGAAATGGAGAGACAGTGAAGGGAAGGGAGAGAGGAGAGACGGGATGAGAAGAAATAAGGATGCTAATAACAATAATCGTGGCATAAGGAGGACTAACAATAACAGTAATCACATAATATCTTGAGCTATAAATAGACTGGAAGGAAAGGCGGATAAGCTGCGCCGAAGACCCATAAGCCAAGGCCCTCCCTCCCCCTCCCCCTCCCCCGCCCCTGAGATTTTATAGCATGGCTCTCTCACGCCCGCCTCCCCAGCTGCCCGCCTGGAATCCTACCCCTCCAGACAGCCATCGGGGCCGCTGGATTCCGGCGCCGAGCCACGGCCTCCTCTCAGCTGGGTCCGCCGCACCAGCTGCAACGTCTCGGGCCGATAGCTTGGCCCAGGACGCGCCAGCTGGGGGTGTCGTCCTCCCTGCGGCTCCCCGACGCCACGAACTCTCCGCCCCGACGAAACTCCGCTCCCCACGAAGAAAACCCGATTCGTGGCGGGCGAGTTTCGTGTCCCGGGGGGCGGCGGGAGTCCCGGGCGACCTCGACAGCCGCGACAGGTCATGCGCCGCGCCGCCGTGACTTGATATTCGGCGCACGGCAGATGAAGGCGGCCGATAAGGAGACAAAGAATCGTAGCAATAAACGCGCGCGCATTTCCACGCCGCCGAGGTCGCTGCACCCGAACGCCCCGCGAGATTCGCCCAAGAACTCCGGGAGGAAGGAGGAGGAAGGAGGAGGAAGGAGGAGGAACGAGGAGGAAGGAGGAGGAGGAGGAATCCGGCCGCGGTCCTGTTACCCGTGCGAAAGCCTCCCCGGGACGCCTCTGCTTACAGGGCCCCCTCGAGGAAGTCCCAGAGCCTCCCGCAGCAAACGGCCGGGGCTCCCAGGAGGTTATTGAGCCCTGGGAGAAAGAGAAAAGAAAAAAGGAAGAGTCCCCGAAGCCCCGGGATCCAAAACGTGCCAAGAGCGCGCGGTAAGTGGCCGGAGGAATTAAGAGCGGGGGAAAGTAATATTAAGGAGCGCCTCCTGCAACGCGGAAGAACCACGGGGTCACCGCCGGAGATTAAAGTAGCGGCCGCGGATCGCCAGGGGATCCCAGGCTATCCTAGGCAGGAGCTGACCAGCCCGGCGTCTTGGGGGGTATCCTTAGGCTGCTGAGCGGGATGACCGTCCCTTCAGCCCTCCTGTCACACCACACACCATTAAGACTCCTACGCGACACGGCCATAATGGCCCCGCCGTCGCAAGAAGAAAGAGAGGAGAGGGGAGGCAGGGAAGGAAGAGGATGGGGACGGAGGGGGAATAGGCTACAGGAGGAAGAGGAGGAGGGGTAAGCAAAAGAGGAGGAGGAGGAGGAGGAGGAAGAGGAGGAGGAGAGGCTCCTCGCCCTTACGCGCGCGCAATAAAGCGACTTCGCTCGCCGGCGTAAAAACAATCTCTTGTGCCGGCCGCCGCAACCAAGAGGCGGATTTTTCTAAATTGTTAATGCGATATTGAATCTTACATCTCGGCGGCATACAGGCCAAACCCTCGCAAAACCGCTTAAACGAGCAATGAGGAGCAATAAATCCCGGGGCGCATTCTAACTCGCGTTTTATATGCATTTAAAACCAGTGGGACGCCCGCGCGGTGGCTGTGAAGAGGCCGGCCGGGGAGCCTGGAGGAGGGGGAGGGGCAGGGGCAGGGGGGGGGAGGTGTCCTACCAGGAGCAGCCTGGAACTACCTTCCATTCGTTCGCCTCTCTCTTTCTTCCTCTTTTCCTCGTTCTGACCTAATGGACGCACCCGGTTTCATTCGTCCTTCCCCCCTCTTTCCCTTTTTTTTTTCGTTTTCCACTTATTTTTTTTTTTTCTGATTCCTTTTTACCCTATCGTTCATCACGCCCTTTTTTTTTTACTCCTACCCCCCCCCCCCCAACCTGAGGAGGTGACCGCAGCGGAGACTTACGGCTTCATTCGCCCAGTTCCTCCACCTTCGCAAAAACGTCAACATCCTCCACCAACTTGGCCTTCCCCCCCTCCCCCACCCCTTGCCCCTTGCCCTACCCTTGCCCCTACGCCCTACCTTCCTACCCATATATACCCCCTCCCTTCCCCCTCGCCAAATTCCTCCCCCTATCCCCCATTCCCCTTTCTAGCCCCTATCGCTTTCCCCTAAAACGAACCGTTCCACACCCTCCCCCCTCCCCCTCCCTCTTCCCTGCCCTTTCCGTTCCCCTAGCAAGGCCGGGCGCGAAGGAAGGCTCCGTGACCGGCAGTCCGTGACCCCTGCTGACCCTTTCGCGTGTCAGGTCGTGGCGGGACGCTAATGGCGCGATAATGGCACCATGACGTCATTCTCGCCGCTGTTATCGGAATTCGCGTCGTCAGAGTCACGGATTGGCACTAAAGGCGATATCCGTATTTTATCGAAGGCTGTTAAAAAACGTAAATTTGACCTCTTGCAACAAATATAATATAAATTTGACCTCTTACAGCAAATATGATATAATTTGACCTCTTACAACAAATATAATATTAAATTTGACTCTTACAACAAAAGATATAAATTTGACCTCTTACAGCAAATATAATATAAATTTGACCTCTTACAGCAAATATAATATAAATTTGACCTCTTACAACAAATATGATATAAATTTGACCTCTAACAAATATAAATTTGACCTCTAACAACAAATATAAATTTGACCTCATACAACAAACATAATACAAGAGGAAAACCTGGCCTCTCCCCCATGATTAGGGAGTTCGAAGCGGGGCCACTCATTGACCCCAATCATCCTCGGAGACGAAAGGGCCCAATTGAGGTGCCAATCTTGACCCCTCTCTCGCCTCGATCGCGCAGCATCGCCAAACGCAATTGAAGTGCTATATTGCCGAGACGACGCTGGCAATGCTGCATAACCTGCTTCGCCTACTTCTGCTTATTTACCCCAACGCCCCCCCCCTTCCCTGCTTACTTACCCCCCCTACCCCTCCTTACTTACCCCCGCCCCCCCCTACCTGCTTACTTATCCCCGCCCCCCCCCCTACCCTGCTTACTTACCCCCCCCCCCTACCCTTACTTACCCCGCCCCCCCCCCTTCCCTGCTTACTTACCCCCGCCCCCCCCTACCCTGCTTACTTACCCCCGCCCCCCCCCTACCTGCTTACTTACCCCCCGCCCCCCTTCCCTGCTTACTACCCCCTCCCCCCCTACCCTGCTCACTTGCCCTCTCCCCCGTTTGTTTGTCAACACGGCAGTGACTGAGAACCTAGGCCTAATGGCTGCACTTGAGAAAATATTGGAAAAACTTAGTCAGAAGAGGCATGCGATATATCTGAGAAGAAAAACAAGAATTTTATGTTGTATGTTTTATACATATACTTATATGTATGTATGTATGTATATATATACATATACATACACAGACACAGACACACACACAGACACACACACACACACACACCACACACACACACACACACACATATAGCATATAATACATATATATATATTATATATAATATATA